>JASANA010009868.1:0-25389 GCA_030248095.1 Ptycholaimellus sp. GST1_10
AGTTGTGATCTCAGCCCAACAAACCCTGGCCCAAAATATGGCGTGATTGCTGAGAAATGGCCATTTTTGTAACACCTACTTTTTTGACCTCTGGATGCCCTGAAAATCGATTTTTGGCCAATTTCAACCAAGATTTTTTGACCAACCCCAAACTATTATATATCAATCGAACCGCAAAACTATAACAAATTTCATGGTGACATTGATTTTTTCCAAAAGAAATTTTTTTTCAATTGAGTTTTCAAAAAACAGATTTTCGCATTTTGCAATTTTCGGCAGAAAAAAACTAATTTCGAAAAATGATCAAAAAATTCAAGGCTGAGACCTAGCCTATCTTTTTATTCACATTCTTGCCGTCATTTTGGTATATAACACTTTGCAAACGGCGATGTTACTGCCGGAAAATTTTTTGATTGAGAATTGCTAGTCCGTTTTTTGCCCTATGTAAAAATGCAAAAAATGGCCAAAAAAATTTTGTTCTCGAAATTTGATTTTTTTGGCTTGAAATATTCCATATGGACCCTCTCCATCCCGGGGTATCATTTGTTTCCCCAGAATTAGTCTCAATATGCTCAAACTGAAATTCACATTTTCCTATGTTATAGCATAGGCAATGTTAAAGCATAGGAAAATGTGAATTTCAGTTTGAGCATATTGAGACTAATTCTGGGGAAACAAATGATACCCCGGGATGGAGAGGGTCCATATGGAATATTTCAAGCCAAAAAAATCAAATTTCGAGAACAAAATTTTTTTGGCCATTTTTTGCCTATGTTATAACATAGGGCAAAAAACGGACTAGCAATTCTCAATCAAAAAATTTTCCGGCAGTAACATCGCCGTTTGCAAAGTGTTATATACCAAAATGACGGCAAGAATGTGAATAAAAAGATAGGCTAGGTCTCAGCCTTGAATTTTTTGATCATTTTTCGAAATTTGTTTTTTTCTGCCGAAAATTGCAAAATGCGAAAATCTGTTTTTTGAAAACTCAATTGAAAAAAAATCTTTTGGAAAAAATCAATGTCACCATGAAATTTGTTATAGTTTTGCGGTTCGATTGATATATAATAGTTTGGGGTTGGTCAAAAAATCTTGGTTGAAATTGGCCAAAAATCGATTTTCAGGGCATCCAGAGGTCAAAAAAGTAGGTGTTACAAAAATGGCCATTTCTCAGCAATCACGCCATATTTTGGGCCAGGGTTTGTTGGGCTGAGATCACAACTAAATGGACCAAAACCATGGACCAATCACGATTCCCAACTCGAACCTTCGATTTTTGCTAAGTGGAATACCCCTCCTACAAGGCCTCTCAATCCTCCCGCAAACTGCCTCTTAAATGAAATTGGCTGAATTTTAGCAGTGGAAGAGGATTCTTGAAAAATGAGTGATCGAATGACTTTTGATTGGGCCTTATTGGAACAGGGCCTTTTAGATGAGGCCGGGATCTCTTGCCTACTGCCGGGAATACCTTGTTTTTCATTGCCTAAGACACTTACAAACCACCAACTTTACTTTTCCATTTGTTACTTTTACAGGGCAAAAAGTGAAGAAGTGAGGTCACTGATTGACTGAAGTGATTGGTTTAAGTGAGAGGCGTGCAAGAAGTGGACTTAGGTGGCGAGGTGAATGTGAAGGAGGCAGTTCTGAAAGGAGTGAGTAGCTGGAGGCGTTCCTTGGATGAGTTCAGGTTGACTGCACTCCGACTGCAGTTGGTGCAATGGGGCGGTGTTGGAAAGAGGAGTAGGAGGAGGAGGAGTGGCAAAACTTGGTCATGCTGCGAGGACGCTTGACGGGAGTGTTGAAAGCAGTGGTTTGATTGCTGACATCCATGAATGAGGCCGTCATTGTCATACCTGATGTTAATCCATCTTTTCTTCCATTCTTCTTCACGTGCAACAAAGGAAAGCACAAGCAACAAAACCAGCACACTTCATGGATAGCTTCAGCTAAACGTTTTCGCCATGTTCTCAATGGCTCAGTTTTTGCCTCGAAAAAGAAGCAGCTTTCCAATCTGAAATGACCCATGCGACAAGCAATTAACAGCTTTCATGCGAAAAGAGACTGGACTCAGACGGTTTAAAGCAAAACGGAGTTGTTGACAAAAGACTGTGTGTGCTGAGGAGGCGAGGACAGACAAATGGGTGCAAGGATGTTCATAGGGGGTGAAAAGGGGGGTTCCGGGGCCGATGAATGAGTGGCCAGAGGCTCGGAGGAAGGGTGGGGGGCTGACGTGGACTCGGGGGAAGAAGTGAGGCAGTGCTGCGAAGAATAAGCGAAGGAGTGCTGGGAAGCAGGCGGCGATAGAGCGGACGGGTGGGGGGCGGGGCAGAGATGCGACGACAGCAGAGGATGGCCAGGGCCAGGCGGCGGTAGCGTCGACAGAAGGTGATGTAGATCAGCGCCGTCGTTGCCACGTTCAGCAGCACCATCACATTGGACGCGTCGTTCAGCAAGAACGCCGTCACTCGCATCTCCTCCAAACACTACATCCCTTTACCACGCATCACACATTGCCTGCCCTCAGATTGGCCAACTTGCAGGACTGCAAAGGGGCTCACAGTGTCCTTGTAGATGTTTTCGTGGGCTATGGCTTCGATGAGGTTGATGATTGGGAGGAGGGAGTTGGAGATGAGGAAGGTGATGATGACGACGATCATCATGATGGAGGTGGATGTTTCCGTGGAATCCGCACTCAGATTAGATGAGAAAAGGAGCTCACAGTGTCCTTGTAGATGTTTTCGTGGGCTATGGCTTCGATGAGGTTGATGATTGGGAGGAGGGAGTTGGAGATGAGGAAGGTGATGATGACGACGATCATCATGATGGAGGTGGATGTTTCCGTGGAATCCGCACTCCGATGGCGCATTGCAAATCGCTGCTTGCGTGCCTGAATTCTCTCCTGCTGAACTCTTGGACTCTGCTAGGCAAGGAATATGGGCACTCGTATGATGGTGAGAGCAATAATTGTGTTCATGATGGCGAGGACGATGACGGGGAAAAGAAAATGTGTCACAATGTACAGCGCTGTATAGTAGAAGAGGTAGTAGAAACGATCGTAGCGCAAAAGCGGCTGAAAAATGCCCATCTAAATTTATGCAATGGATGATTATTTACACGAAACCAATTCCATTGGATATCCGTCGTCATTGTTGATGACAACTTGATACTCCCAGAAGCGAATCGCGTTGTATGCCACACTCGCCAGAAGCACCACCAGGATCCCCCTCACACCAAAGCGACTCGATGAGATTGCCTGTATGCCCTGCTTGGCAGGCTAGGCCTAGAGGACCTTGAGATTTAGACTTAGAGGACCTTGAGAGGGTGAACGATGGCAATGTATCGCTCCACGGTGATGACGAGGAGGAGCCAGACGGAGAATGTTTGACAGATAAGCAGAAACGGATAGACATAGGCCGTCCTGTACCCTCTTCTACATCTCCTTCCCAACTAATCCAAGCACGAGGGAAAACTGGCCATACGCATAGGCGAGAAAAACGTAAAAGAGAATTGGCTTTGGCGAGGGCATAAGCCCCGGGATGGCAAAAAACGGTGCAGCCAATATGGAGGTCATAAGGTCGGAAACACTGAGGGCTGCAAAGCGAGGGTTTTGGTTGAACAATGAAATATATGAGAGGTTAAATGGGCTAACCGATAAGAAGTTTGGATATGGCAGAGGTTCGCATGGATGCATGAGTGTAGACGGCGATGGAGAGGCTGTTGCTCAGCATGCCGAGGAGACAAAGTCCGCAGTTGACAATGGAAAGCGCAAACTCGTTCCATTGCACTCGCATCGTTTCGTTAGCTTCCATTGCCTCCAATTTATTTCCTTCCCTTTGTTCCCGAGTGAATTATATTTGTATCTCATCACTAAATCGCTTTTCATCTTATGGCACTAGGCAATTACTACGCAGTGCAAAAGCCTAAATAATATGATTTTTTGAAGAAGGCGAAGCGAGGTTTTGAAAATTATTGCCTGTATTTAATGCTTATCTAATGCAATTTTAAGTAAGATATGATTTTTCACAGAGTTCAAATTACTCTAAGCTAGCAAAATATGAGTAAAAAGCTACTCAAAGGAAACCTGAATTGGTTCGTTTTCCTTGTCCATGTGTTAATTTATTTATACTTTAGTCTATACTGTCAGCATTGGCAGGAAAAGAAGGTGGATGGAATTTGATTAAAACAGAATGAAGAGGCTTACCCAATCCTCTTGCTCTTCCAGGCTCTTGTTGCTCATTTTCTCTGATGCCCTTAGCAAATCTCCTATGACGGCGCCAATTAGTTTTATTACAGTTCATTTTTTTTTCAACACCTCACCTTCGCGCCGTTTGATTTCAAAGTTTGACGAAATCTAATAAAAATTTAGTGATATGTGAGACTGCTGGGCTATTTTTTATGATAAATACATTTATTCTGGGATACTTGGCTCTATAAAAGGCTTATGCTTGGTCATAAGAATTTGTATAGTGGCAACTGCATAGGCTTCGTTTGCGAAGCCTTAAAGCTGAATGCAAACTAGACTGGCAACTGCGTAGGCTTCGCTTGCAAAGCCTTAAGACAGCCTTTTTGAGAAAAACGAGAAAATTTAAAAAGCCAAGGACACTTTTTTCCGGATCCCAATTTTTATTGTTGGACATTGAAAAGCAATCATTTTTATGCTATGTCCTAAAGGGTTAGCTCATATGATGGCATATTTCGCCCACAACAGCTCACTTTGGAGGCAGGGTCAGGCAGGATGCCGAAAATCCTGGTTTTTTGACATTCAAATATAAAATTGCTGCTGTGGGCCACAGACTCAATGGATTTCGAAAATTCCAAGACGGGTAGACACCCAGGAAATTGTACAATAAAACTGCGCCTTTGGATGGTTCAGGCTAACACTTTTTTGTGGTGTAAAACGCTAAAAAAATGAAAAAGACGAAATTGAGAAAAAAATTTCAGCAAAAAAAACTGATTTCACCCAAAAATTTTGGGTTTGCACGCAAACGATTGTAATTTTTGAATCCAGCGTTAAATTTCGGTCCAGAGTTTAGTTTTCATCCAGAGGACTGTTCGGTCAGGACTTCATGGCAATGTTTGATTGTAACTACGAAAATGGCCCTATGTTATAACATAGGCAAAAATTGGGCAAAAAATTTTTTGCTTCAAAATTGGATATTTTGGGCAGGAATCATCCATCTTTGATGCCTTCCACCTCGCTGTGACATTTGTTTGACCAATATGTTCTTCAATTTTAAGAAATTGAAATGCCCATTTTCCTATGCTTTAACATTGCATATGCTATAACATAGGAAAACAGACGTTTCAGTTTATGCAGATTGAGACTGTTTTGGGTCAAACAAATGTCACAGCGAGGTGGAAGGCATCAAAGAGGGATGATTCCTGCCCAAAATATCAAATTTTGAAGCAAAAATTTTTTTGCCCAATTTTTACCTATGTTATATTACCCTGGGGGGGTGATTTATGCGTACACCTAATTCAATCAACTACAACTCAAGAACTACTCAATATTTTTTGACGAAAATTTATCACAAGTTGCTTCTATATGTCCACTATATTGTGTTAAATTTTGTGCCAAACGGATTCAATGTCGTCGATTTATGACATTTTTGCTAACATGAGTCACCGTACTGCACAGCATTGCCCATAATGATAAATATTGACCTAAAAAATTGATTTTTTTTCTAATTAAAAGGAAAATCACCACCTACATCAAACAAATAACGCCAAAAACGTTTTGGCCATTTTTTTGATGCTTTAAGATTGAAGGATAGTCAAAATCATGAACATATTTAAATTATTTTCCCATAAAAGGTTTGTTCTGCAAAGTGGGCAGCAGTAAAAGGACTCATGTTAGCAAAAATGTCATAAATCGACGACATTGAATTCGTTTGGCACAAAAATTTAACACATTATAGTGGACATATAAAAGCAACTTGTGATAAATTTTCGTCAAAAAATATTGAGTAGTTCTTGAGTTGTAGTTGATTGAATTAGGTGTACGCATAAATCACCCCCCACGGTATAGGGCCATTTTCGTAGTTACAATCAAACATTGAAAGGAAGTCCTAACCGAACAGTCCTCTGGATGAAAACTAAACTACTTTTCTGGACCGAAATTTAACGCTGGATTCAAAAATCACAATCGTTTGCGTGCACACCCAAAATTATTGGGTGAAATCAGTTTTTTTTTGCTGACAATTTTTCCTCATTTTCGTCTTTTTCATTTTTTTAGCGTTTTACACCACAAAAAAGTGTTAGCCTGAACCATCAAAGGCGCAGTTTTATTGTACAATTTCCTGGGTGTCTACCCGTCTTGGAATTTTCGAAATCCATTGAGTCTGTGGCCCACAGCAGCAATTTTATATTTGAAGGTCAAAAAACCAGGATTTTCGGCATCCTGCCTGACCCTGCCTCACAAAGTGAGCTGTTGTGGGCGAAATATACCATCATATGAGCTATCCCTTTAGGACATAGCATAAAAATCATTGCTTTTCAATGTCCAACAATAAAAATTGACGGTCAGGAAAAAGTGTCCAACCAATTCTTAATCCTACCAAAAAGCCTGGGGCATTTTAGCGATGGTAAAATTTTTGCACTAAAAAACTTCATACTCTTCTAAATACGACTATTTCCCGATTTCCTTTTCTTAATATAAACCTTACACAACTATCTACTAAGAAAAAACATTGGGGTTCACTTGGCAATTTTGAAAAAACACCCAAAAATCAAAAATACTTGTTGATTTGTTACTTTGCTGATATATAACCATGAAAACAAGTATATGGCGCAAAGCGCAATAGGTGACCGCGGAGCGCTTACACCTCCACATGTACTAAAATCCAAAAATTAACGGGAAAAAACCATGGGTTGACACCGTCACCGATTCCACTTAATTTTTTTTCAGTGATAGCTATTATCATTGTAATCTTGCAAGGGTATAACGTTTTGGCTGAAAGCTTTTCATTCTCGAATTAAAAATTCCTAAAGTTTCCTATGCTACAACATGGGGGAGGCCGACTGAAAACAGAAAAAAATTCGTAGAAAAAAATCAAGGCCAGGTCCTCAGAAGGTTCCCAGATTCAAAAGTTGCATGGTTACATTGGTCAACCTCTCATGCAGAAAAAAGCTGATAAATGCCAGCGCATAGTTGCGCGTGGCCCAAATACTGGCAAAAATGGTCATTTTTCGTGATTTTTGGAGGTTTTTTACTCAATTTCATAAGTTTTAAATTTTTTCCACATTTGGGACCCCGATTTTTGAAATCTACGCCCCGAAATTGACCCATAATGGTAAAAAAAATTCCCGAAAAACTAAAAAAATTTTTTCACAATTTTAATGGGTTAAAAAATTATGAAATTTTTTTTTTCAATTCTAGAGACTAATTTTTATAATTATGGGTCAATTTTGGGGCGTAGATTTCAAAAATCGGGGTCCCAAATGTGGAAAAAATTTAAAACTTATGAAATTGAGTAAAAAACCTCCAAAAATCACGAAAAATGACCATTTTTGCCAGTATTTGGGCCACGCGCAACTATGCGCAGGCATTTATCGGGTTTTTTCTGCATGAGAGGTTGACCAATGTAAATATGCAACTTTTGAATCTGGGAATCCGCTGCGGAACTCACCAGGATTTTTTCTGTGATTTTTTTTCTGCCCTCAGAAGCTCTCCCCCATGTTGTAGCATAGGAAACTTGGGAATTTTTTTTCTCAAAAATTTTGGCTAAAAGTGAAAAAACTAAATATGCTTGCAAGCTTACTTTTATGTCCCCTAACTTAGAAAAAAAATTCATCGAAATTAAAGGGGGTGTCAATTCGGTCGTTTGTCCTTTAAGGAAAAAATTATGCTGTGAAGGTGATCATTGCATCTCAAAAGGAAAATTCTGTGGTTTCTCAACAATTTTCAAAAGAACATTTGTTTCTCAACAATTTTCACAGATTTGGAATCGTTATATACGACTTGTGAACAAAAAAACTCAAGTCGTCTGTGCAACTATCAGCCGTTCAACTGCAACTAATTATTGATGCTATTGTCATGCGTAAAATTTTGTCACTCAAGAGGGCAAGTCTGTGGTTTCTCAACAATTTTCAAAAGTAAGCACAGCTTTGGAATCGTTATATACGACTTGTGAACAAAAAAACTCAAGTCTTCTGTGCAATTATCAGCCGTTCAGCTGCTACTAATTATTGATGATATTGTCATGCATGAAAGTTTGTCACTCAAGAGGGCAAGTCTGTGGTTTCTCAACCATTTTCAAAAGTAAGCACAGATTTGGAATCGTTATATACGACTTGTGAACAAAAAAACTCGTCTTTTGTGCAATTATCAGCCGTTCAGCTGCTACTAATTATTGATGCTATTGTCATGTGTGAAAGTTTGTCACTCAAGAGGGCAAGTCTGTGGTTTCTCAACAATTTTCAAAAGTAAGCACAGATTTGGAATTGTTATATACGACTTGTGAACAAAAAAACTCAAGTCTTCTGTGCAATTCTCAAGATTAAAGGTACTACAGCGCAAAAACGCTATATTGCAGTTTTCAAGCCTTTCTACCCAAAAAAGTAATGTTTCAAATGCTCGGGGACCGCTTCCTACCGGCGATATCTTCCTAAAACATTATTACCTTTCAGGAAAAAAAAAGTTTGTCCAAATCCGTTGAGAATTCGCCCGTGTACAGCATTTCCAGATATATATACATATATATATATATATGAGGACAAAAGTTGAGTAACCTCTATAGACCGCGGAGTGGCCCTTCGGGCCGCTCCGCGGTCAAAAATAAAGCTAATCGGTGAGGGTGAGGTAAAGTTTGGATTGTGCCTTTAAGGTTAACGGTCAGCCTAGCTGGAAAATGCTGTGAAGTGAAGCGAAACCATCGGATGGTGGGAAAGATGGCTATACTTCGAAGGCTGTTTCTCGACAAAAGAACCCCCTATAGGTGTCAAAATTTAGTCACACTTGGACCTAAATCGGCTAAAGTTGTAACTCCTATGGTTATGTTGGAATTTAAAAATTTAAAAAGGTAAAAAAATTGCCCTGTCGCGTTTTAACAAGTTTTGGGTGACCTTCCTTAGAAGGAATAACTAGCTAGCTCCAATTAACCAATTTTAGTCCAAATAATGATTTGGGGCTTTGGTAAAGGTAAGAGTGATCTGATGGTGGCTCGGTATTGTGTGGTAAGAGGAAGGGCATTGGGGTGTGATATGATATGAAGCGAAGGGAGCTATGCTAATGGCGGGGAATCGGCAACGGGGGCATGGACAGATGGCAAAGACAGTAATTAATGCACTTCCGTCGCTAAGCCGGGAAAGAAGCAGCCCCTATTGTTGCACATTTTCCACATGCCTTTCATCTGCACTCTCATCCTCTATGGCCAAGTCTTTTAAAACGGAAAATAAGCTTTAGCAAGGGCCTTGCGGAAAAGGTGGCGTTTGCCAGCCCCATCCTGACAGAGCGAGTGCAAATGCTCTCAAACTGATTGAACTGCCTCACCCGCTAGAAAAAAGACTGGCTGGCTGAATATGGGAAAAGTTTTGCACTGGCTTTTCCCGCAGGTTAAATGAACACGGGCTGTATGCCACGTTTGTCTGTGAGAGAAAACGAGAGATATTTGGATTCACTAGGCAAGGATGCCTTCTGATTGAGCTACTTTTTGCAAGCATTCTGCATCTTTTCTTCTGCCCGCTTATGGCCATCTCGGATTGCGTCTCCGATGAAATTGCCTGCTACCCAGTCTTCCTTTACCACACTTTTAAAAAGCCTGTTCTCTGAAAAACGAAACTTTGATGGAGCTGTCGCCATTTAAGAGGCGTTTTTTGATAGGAGCAAGAATCGACCGGACATAAATTATTTGACCCCCCCTTTTTATTACAGAATCTGAATCTCCATACATTTTTATGTAAGTCCATCAATTTTGGGCGAAAAATATGCAAAAATGGAGTCACAACAGCTCCAAACGTGAAGGGAGGTCGAAAATTTGAGAAAATTTGAGTTTCAGCAAGTTTAAGTTACATAACTGGCGATTTCGCTATTATTTTTATCAAAAACTATAGCAAATTGGGTATCAATCGAAAGCTGACAATGATCCCGACCTGCCTGTGCCCTTGGTTTGATTTAAAATGGCGCGTGAAGCAAGAAAAAGTTCATTAATGTGTTGTTTTCTAGAATTTGAATTTTACATTTTTTGTCAAAACTTGATATTTTCATGCACTCAACTTGCATATTCGGGAAAATGACTACAATATTTGAATTTCTTGGAAAATTTTGGTCTAGAAAATGCTCAATAAGGTTTAACAAGGAATTATCGGCTATCGCCAATAGATGCGCGGCCTTGTTCACCATGTTAAGGAATGAAATGAATAATCAGCATGTTGGCTCAAGAAATACTAAAAGGACACAAACAAAAGTAGAAAGTAACATTGGTCTAGCTCTAGTTTTGGTTTCTGAGGCATTTAAACGATAAATAACAATCTAAATAATAATAAATGATTAATAACAGTAAAATACAATTTTCGAAAATGTTTCGAATTTTAAGGTCCTGATTTTCCAGGTTTTTTGACCATAAATCCAGAACAAATCAAAATTAGACCATGCCCAGAAAAACCCTCCTACCCACCACCCAGACAGACCTTCATACAAAATTTCAGCCAATTTCATTGAAAAACCGTTGAGTCCGGGCTCTGGAACCACACACATATATATATGCGGACAGACGGACGAAAAATGGGGTAACTGTATAAGCGGGCCTTGGCCGCCCGCCGCTCCGGGCAGGGCGCCAGAGCTCCTCCGGCCTCCGGGCACGGGTGCTACGGCCCCTACGCTTCGCCTAGCATGCTTCGCATGCTAGGCTACGCTCCGGGGCCTCCGCACCCATGCCCTCCGGCCTACGGAGCTCTGACTGCCCTGCCCTCCGCGGCAGGCGGCCTGCGGCCGCGCAAAAATCGGACCGACCAGACCAACCGCAAGCACTTTTCTAAGCTACAGTCAAGAAGGGCCCAAGGTGAAATTTTTGCACTAAAAAACTTCCTGCTTCTATGTAGGTCAATATTTTTCAATTTCCTTTTGTAAACTTACTTATCTAGCCCTTAAGCAAAGATCTATTGAGAAAAAAGAGAAGGTTTTAACTTAAATTTTGGAAAACAGATCCAGAAAGTGAAGACAGGTCTCATATTTGCCCTATGCTATAACATAGGCAAAAAATGACCAAAAATTTGTTGGCCTCGAATTTTGATTCCAATGGTCAAAATCGATGCTCCAGCTTCAGATACCCCAGAAAATATCATTTTAAGCCCAATTTTGTTGTATTTTGAAAACTAAATTTGCCGGATTTTTTCCATAGCATGACCCTTATCTGGTCACAAAATCCTATGTAATGAATTTTCAAAATACTACAAAATTGGGCTTAAAAATGATATTTTCTGGTGCATCTGAAGCTGAAGCATCGATTTTGACCATTGGAATCAAAATACAAGGCCAACAAATTTTTGTTCATTTTTTGCCTTTGTTATAGCATAGGGCAAATATGAGACCTGTCTTCACTTTCTGGACCTGTTTTCCAAAATTTAAGTTAAAACCTTCTCTTTTTTCTCAATAGATCTTTGCTTAAGGGCTAGATAAGTAAGTTTACAAAAGGAAATTGAAAAATATTGACCTACATAGAAGCAGGAAGTTTTTTAGTGCAAAAATTTCACCTTGGGCCCTTCTTGACTGTAGCTTAGAAAAGTGCTTGCGGTTGGTCTGGTCGGTCCGATTTTTAAACCTTTTTGAGCATTTTCTAGACCAAAATTTTCCAAGAAATTCAACTATGGTAGTCATTTTCCCGAATATGCAAGTTGAGTGCATGAAAATATCAAGTTTTGACAAAAAATGTAAAATTCAAATTCTAGAAAACAACACATTAATGAACTTTTTCTTGCTTCGGGCGCCATTTTAAATCAAACCAAGGGCACAGGCAGGTCGGGATCATTGTCAGCTTTCGATTGATACCCAATTTGCTATAGTTTTTAATAAAAATAATAGCGAAATCGCCAGTTATGTAACTTAAACTTGCTGAAACTCAAATTTTCTCAAATTTTCGACCTCCCTTCACGTTTGGAGCTGTTGTGACCCCATTTTTGCATATTTTTCGCCCAAAATTGATGGACTTACATAAAAATGTATGGAGAAGATTCTGTAATAAAAAAGGGGGGTCAAATAATTTATGTCCGGCTCCCTTTGTAGAATTCGTGTTCTTTACCAAAAACGGAGTCTTAAACAAAAGTACAAACCTAAACAAACTTCATAAATTATGTCTGGTACCACGGCAATCTCATGTGAGCCCCTTTCTCCAGTAAAAAAGTAAGGAAATTCCCAAAAAACAGCGCCACCCACCAGGGATTCTTACCAAAAACCGATAAGTCTGCTGCTAAACAGAAAGTACAAACGCTAAATTCTTTTTGCAATAGAAAAAACAACATCAAATTACAAAGTTTATCTTTACTTTTGCCATAAATCATTTCTGGTACCACAGGCAAACTCATGTAAGTCCGAACTCCTCCTTCTCCTCCTCCGCATCTATTCAATGGACGATAGTAGGTATTCATTTCTTCCTCCACCAACTCCCCTTCCTTGCCTCCCCGGCTCCCTGGGCCTTTATTTATATAAATATATCTTCAGTTTAGTTTAGGATTTGTGTGCCACAGTGGTGTAGTGGCGAAGGCGATTTACCTGTGGAAAGAATTTAGCAGTCTCTACCCCTTTACGGCCTTCCTTTTTATTTTTATCATTAAACTTTTCCCACCGCCAGGCCAAAAGAAAACCTCTTTTACCCAAAAAACTTTCCCCCATAATAATAATATAAGAAGATTTTTCAGTTTGTTTGCCAATAAGTATGCATTGTATTTTTAATTTTGAATATTTTTTTTTTGTGTTATAAAATTTGATTCTATATATGAAAAAAACTTGTTCAAAAACTATATAATAAATCAAATATTAATTAAATATATAACCAGCAATGTAAAATTTGTATTTATACAATTTATACTATATTAAAAGTGGAAGAAATATCTGGTACCATCGGCAGGCCAAATGTGGGACTCTTTTCTCCGAAATTTGCAATTGCCTTGAGTAAAAAAGTCAAGGAAATACATTTTATACTAGTGGAATCTGCTGCGTCATCTGCATTTTGTTTTTGGGTGCGCATGGAAAGAGACACTGAACTGCGCGCCAAAAACAAAATGCAACTGTCAAGCAGATTCCACTAGTATAAAATGTATTTCCTTGACTTTGTACTCAAGGCAATTGAATTTGAGAAGTCCCAATTTGGCCTGCCGATGGTACCAGATATAAATCTACTTCTTGTTCGTGATGTTAGTATAACTCATTTTTTGATAAAATCAAAAGTTTGGTCTTTTGTGTACGACATAAAGTGTTTCCTCTTAGCTCATTAGCAGAGTAGGCAATGGATCCGTCGACTGGTGGGCTGTCTCGCTGCCCGGACAGCTCCTGCCAGCGCTCTTTCTCCGCTGAGGATGTGCTGGAGCATATCGTGAAATTCCACGGTCTTGGCATCCGATGGCTCTGTCACACTTGCGAGGCCGAATTCCTCACTGTCCACGCTTACTCCACTCACGCCTTCCAGGCTCCTTCCTCTCTCCCTGCACTGCGGAGAGAAGCCAACTGAACCCTCTGAAATAATTGCAGAGCCAGCATTTGGTGAGCTCTGTGGGCGTGCCGAGCTACGCTGACCAGCTGATCAAGGCCCTGAAGGAGCTGGAACGTCTCCAGAGGCTTCAGCCCCGCTTACACCAGCCCCCGCTCAAGCAGGAGGTCATTGATATCCTGGAAGACGAACCTCCTCCGAAATCCGTCCGCCTTTCCATTGCTCTTGATAATTCTCGATAGAAATAGCATTGACTGTAGATCAAACAGGAGCCATCGACACAATCGACTCCTCCCCCACCGCCCCCTACCCAGCCATCGTCTTCCTCTCCAGCTACTGCCTTGAGCCAGAGCCAACATCCGTCTTCCTTCTCTCCGTCCACCAGCAGCACCCCTGGCAGCAGCTGCAAGGCGAGCAAGAAGCGACGCCTGGCCCCCGGCGACAGCCTTCAGCGCCCCTCCACGGCCAGTCCAGCTAGCAAGTAGCAGAAGGAGCTTTGTGGCATATGCTCCAAGGCCTACTGCGTGACGCGGAAGGACGGACGGCCGCGCTACGACACCCTGCTCAGCCATGCCGAAACTCATCTGGACCTCCGATTCCTCTGCACCATCTGCCCGGCCAGCTTCAGCTCCAGCCTCCAGGTGAAGGTCCACTGGCGCCTGCACAAGGACCAGCCCCTCTCCGCCAACCTCAGACTCCAGCTGGGTGAAGGGGGGATGGACGGGGTTGTGGCCAGAGTCCTGCAGGCTTTTCCGGTGGCCGATGCCAGCGATGTGGCGGGTTACTACCAGAACTTCGCCGGTGCCCAGCAGGTGACAGCCTTGACCCTTCTCATTGGCCATATGTGAAGACAGAATTTGCAGCAGACTCACCGGAGTGAAGATGAAGAAGCGGGCGAAAATGAGGGACAATCGGAGCTGGAAACGAACAGTAGCAGGGAAGATGCAAAGCTTAGTATCACTGCTTGATTATATAGATCTTTGCGTTTTATATTCTTCTTCTAGTCCAGAAAGACGATAACCCTTTATACGAAGTTGGAGATGAATAAATTTCGCAGCCAAAGATTAAGACAGGCAACGGGCTTTCTTTTCAAATGCATCAAGACGGTTATTTTACAAAGTAACTCATAGTCATAAAAGATCCGATTACTCAAGAACAGATTGTAATTGGAATCGGGAACTGTAATGGCAGTTTTTGGCATATCAATATTCTTGGGATATTGAAGCTTGTGTGAGAAAAGAAATGAACCATTAAACGCGCGCTTCTTATCCCTAACGCAAGCCTGAGCCTTCAAGCTGAGCAAGGGAGTGGACGCTTCTTCAATCCAGCCCGCTGCTGACATCACTTTCCCTCCTTCCTCCACCCCTCCATACCAGCCCCTATGGCATCAGAAGGTTCCTCCGCCTCTTCTTCTCTACCGCTGAGGGTGATGCTAGGAACGGAGGCAGGGCTGGATACATCGGCGGGGACGGACATCCGCTTCACGGCGGAGATCTCGGAGAGGATGAGCGTCCCCAGACACATCTGGCCAGCAGGGACGCGGGACAATCGTCGGGCAGCCTCAGAAACTCGCACCAGCGCCGCCGAGGACGCACTTCGCAGTCGCATGGCTGTTCCCGACCGAATACTTCTCACCGGTATCTCAAACCTAGCTGCATTGGGTAAGCCTGTACAAGGATTAAGCATTAACCTCCTTTCTTGCCCTTTGCTCGTTGCAATGGGAAGAGGGGGAGATTGTTGAAGGAGGGGAGCAGCACGAAGCCGGTGTGGGGAAGCCGTTGGAGCTGGCCATGGAGCAGGAGCTGCTCAACTCCACCGCCTACCGGGACAAGGTCCTCCTCAACACCCCGCCCTCTACACTCACCCTCCGCTCCGCACCCGCTCCCCCGCCAGAGCCTGCCGTAGCCCCCCGCATCCTCTTCCATTCCATTCACCCACTAAGATCCTCAACTGCAGATGGGAGGCCCCGAGGAGGAGGCAGGGGCGGCTGGGATGATGGAGAGTGAGGAGAAGGCGCCGGAGTGGTTCCGCCACATGGGCCTCCCCTTCTCCCCGCCTCGCTCCAACGCCGCCGGCCAGCCACTTCACCCCCTCGACGAACTCGCTCGCCTACGCAAGGCCGTTACCGACCTACAAGTTGCCTCTCCTCACACCCATTCCCCCTCACATATAAGAGATAAGGAGAGAATGATTGGAGAACCGAACAGCATCGCTGGAGGCGGAGGCGGACTTTCGGATGAGGCGAGATTTCCTGCTAGGCTCCCTCTTCACCGTCTATTGGATCGTCAAGATTGTGCGCACCATGTTTCAGAAGCCTTGAACGCCTCTCTCTTGCATTGCCACTTTATGGGACGCTTATTTGGCGCTTTTGTGACTTGTGGACGGTTTAGTGATCTGCTCGTATATTTCCATGTTAGCGTAAGAGTTGACGTTAGCATTCATTGCGATCCTCAGAGCGCCTGCATTCAGTAAAACTCTGAGATTTTTTCTCCTAGCTATGAACTATCCTTTCTTTCACTTCTATTATCAGCCGCAAAATCTCAAACTCTGCCAAATAAATCCGAATCAGGAAATGAGTAATCAAGGAATGTAAATAGCCAACTCCAACATCTTGCCTGGGGATGGCGCTATTGAGGCAGGCCTCCTTGAGACACGTCTTGCGCCGTGGCTTTAGCTCTGGTTTTTACTCGATCTCATGTCCTAAAAATCAAAGCATAGAAAGAGACTGGACAGGCAAGGATGGAGGCAGCATCCGCATAGGCGACATTCAGCTGCCCATTCGTACACCGAAGCGGCCTGAGCTGGTCCCAGTCGGCTATGCGGGTGAAAAGCAGGCCAGCTTTCGGCAGATTTAGGAGAAGTAATGAATGGGTTGAAGGTAGTGTTGGCGGGCTTCAGTCCAGTTTGGCTCACCTGCGTTGGCTGCTGCAGAAGGTAAGCCTGGGCCAGGACATCTTCCTCCTGGGCCCTCCCGGACCCGCTCGACGACGCCTTGTCATGCAGTACCTGGTTGCTACCTTCTTCTTCTCTTGTGGCCGAAGGCCCGGAGGACAGCAACAGGTAGAGCAAGGGGGTGTAAGCAACTCAAAAAGAGTCCCGGCGGTGTCTCCGGCCCCCCCGCCCCCCCCACCCCCCCCACCCCCCCCACCCCTCCCCCCACCCCCCCCCCCCCCCCACACTCCCCCCCCCATTACATACACCCCCCCCAATCACTACATAATAAAACTTATTATACCTAAACATTTAACTCTCCACATCTCTCCATATACACTTAATAATTTTTTCTCACCTAGCCAACCCCCTTTTTCTCTCTCCTTCCTTACAGGTCTACTCTATCCAAACGTCCTATTCACTCTAACACTAAAACGATCTACTCTCCCTCGCCCACAACCTAACCTACTATACCTCCACTACCAGCACAAAACTCATACCAAAAGGAACTTACTATGTTTAAGGACTAACTATGTCCCTCGCGAGCCTTTAAAAAAGTCAGGTGGCTACGCCCTATATTCGGAAGCAAAAAATCGGAATAGATGACTATGTTTCGAAAAAAAAGTAGGTATTTAATCATCTACATGAAAATTCCGTGAGTTTAAATTTCGAGATATGTACAGAAGAGTATTTTAAAGCTATTAAAAATTTTTTCAATATAGTACCCCTTTGGGGGGGGGGGTGAAACTGGGGGAGGAAAGGGGGGGGGAAACAACTGACAAGGAGAAAAACTAAGGGGGGGAACGGGGGGAATAGTAATGAGACTGGAGTCTTCATTGAAGGAGCTAGTCGGGCGGGAGTATGAGTACCTGGCCATCACGCGGGACACCACAGAGGCGGACATCAAGCAGCGTCGTGAGATCAAGGCCGGCTCTGCTTTCTACACCGATCTTGTCTCATCCCTTTCTTTTATTCAAATCTGAAAAGAGCAGTGGCGTATGTGGCAGTGCGCGGTGCGAGCAGCTGTGGAGGGGCGAGTGCTGATTCTGGAGGGCATCGAGAAGGCGGAGCGCAACGTCCTCCCCATCCTCAACAACCTACTGGAGAATCGGGAGCTGGCACTGGAGGACGGACGCTTCCTCATGGCTCCCGCCAAATACGACGCCCTACGAACGTACCACTCCTTCTCATCCAACGCCTCTCTCACCTCTGAGAATACAGTGAGCACCCGGAGGAGGAGCTGACCTCCTGGGGCCTGCGGAGGGTAAGTCCTGAGTTCACCGTCGTCGCCCTCGGCCTACCTACGCCCAGCTTTCGCGGCGCTGCCCTTGACCCACCCTTTCGCTCCCGCTTTCAGGTATCCTCTTCTCTCTACCTTCATTTTATCCCCTAGGCAACCTTGTAGGCTCGCCACGTCCCCTCGGCTAGCTTCAGCGAGTCCTTCGCGGAGTGCCGAAGCAGAGCAGCTGCGGTGTCCACGGACCGGCTGAGTCTCCTGCTCAGCTTTGCGTACGGCATCAATGCAGAGGAGTCCGCCTCCCTCGCCCTCCCCGCCTTCCCACTGGACGCCCTGCCCGCCGCTGCCACTCTCTGGGTTCACCCATTCTCTGCTGGATGCGGCAGAGAAAGGGGAATGCCTGCAGAACCTCCATCCTGACTACACGGCGGAGGAGGTCATCAGCAGGCTCTATCCATACCAAGCCATGCTGCGGCCGGATGCCCAGGAAGCGGCACGCTCTGCGCTTCAGGTTTGGACGCCTAGGCTAGACTATGCCATCCAAAGCCAATGCTTGCAGTCGTTTGCCGTGAAAGACCCACAAGGCTGGGAGCCCACGCCACTTAGGATAGCCCTAGAACGCCAGCCAGATAGCGGCACTGCCACTCTCACCATCAACGGCCAAGCGCATGCCAATGTTCAGCCCCTTCCTCTTTCGTTGTCTTTTCAAGTGAACCATCTTCAAAGGTGGCTGGTGGAAGATTGATGGAGGAAAAGAATGGAGGTTTTGTTGCCAACGCAGAGCAGGAGCGTTTAGTGCAGGACATGCTAGTGGCACATGCTGTCGGCGATTTCGCACTGATTGGACCAAAGGCACTGCTACTAGCACTCAGACGTGATAACCACTGAAAGTAGTGCTGCAGGGAAGTGGGAAGACTGTGATGGTGGAGGAGCTAGCCAGGAGACTCGGCTACCCAGTCACCACCGTTATGCTCTACCAGGTGAACTAGTTTGAAACCTTTGAGGTAGTCTGATGAGATTGGCTTCCAAGCTTTTAGCCGAATAAGAGGGATGAATGAACAGGATATGACTGGGCGGGACCTGGTGCAGCGACGCTGCATGCGGGAGGACGGCGACACCGTCTGGGGGGATACTCCACTCATTCACGCCATGATATCCGGTGCCTAGTCTCCATTCTCCTACTACGAGCATATCAATCGGCCTCCTTTCAAGGCTCACTAACCATTCTGGACGGTCTGCATCGACTCCACCATTCCACCCTCAACCTCCTCTATCGCCTCATGCAGGATCGGTGAGTACATACTCTTAGCAGCAGCCAAAAGAATTCTTAGCCTTCCAAATGGTGGAGGGAGTTGGAGCAGTTCGACGGCACTCGCTACCTGGACAGAGCGCGCTTTGAGGCTCTGCGCAGTCGACTGGAGCTGAGCGAAGATGAGATGGCTGCACGGTGGGCTCTGAAAAGAGGACGATGGAGCCTGTGAAAGAGGGGCCGGCTTGAAGGGGCATGCACGCCATCCACCCGGCCTTCCGTCTGGTGGGGCTGGGGGAGCCGGTGGGAGGGAGCGGGGCGGGCTGGTTGGGGCCCGAGCTTCTGCCCGCTTTCCTCTGGCATCACCTCAAGCCTCTCTCTCTCCAAGCCGAACTGGCCATCCTCACTCAATCGGTGTGCTCAGTATCTTAGTCTGTCCAACTGGAAAGAGCGCCCTTGAAGGTGCCGAAGGCGAAGGAGACGCAGTTGGCCAAGCTGGTGGAGCTGGTGTCTCAGCTGCGAGCCAGCGGGGACTCAAATGTCTCTGCTAGCTTCAGTCGAAAGAAGGGGGAAAAGGCAGTAGTGTTGTTGCAGGTGGCGGCGCTGGCGCTGTCCTTGTCCACGCGGCAATTGCTAAGGATAGCAAGACGACTGGCCAGCTATGAAGACGAGTGCCTCTACTCTGCTGTCCACAAGGCTGCCCTTTCTCGGTTATTCAGCCCATTGGCGGAAAGAAACAGATGAAAAGGGAATCGTGGGTGAAATTAATTGCTGTTTTTGGAGAGAACATATCGATCCACTTTTGAAAACATAAAAATAAGTCTTCGAAAATGACTTGCAGATTCATGCCATCCCTGTCTCGCGACGCATTGGACGGTGCACTGAGCAGTGTCGGCATATATCCAGCCGAACTTCAGCCAGCACAGCGTCCGCCAATCACCTGTCCCTCCTCCTCCCACACTCAACCATCTGCTCCTCAATTCCAAGCCAATGGCAGACGAAGTGAAGAATGGCAAGCTACGCATTGGAGCAACCACTAGCAGCATTACGGAGCCTGAGGACGATGCTAAAGCCATGATCCCTGACATCCTCTTCTACGACAACCAACAGGTCGCTCCATCCCACAAACATCCAAACCGCTCACTGATGACAGGCTCCAGCATTTGGGGGTGCTGGAAGACATGCTGCGGGACTGGGTGGCTGGTGAGCATCTGCTCCTAGTAGGGAACCAGGGCGTAGGCAAGAACAAGCTGGCCGATCGCTTCCTTGGCCTCCTCCGACGCCCGCGCTACTACATCCAGCTGCATAGGTTTCCACCACCCTCCTCCTCTCTTCCTGCCAACCTCTGTCTACTTCTTCCAGGGATACTACAGTGCAGTCCCTCACCGTCCAGGCAACAGTGAAGGACGGTACCTTGTCCTACGAAGACTCCCCGCTGGTAGCCCTGAGACGGATAGGGATCAGAATGGTGCATATGTTTGGGTGGTAGGTGAAAGCGGTGCGCAGTGGAGCGGTGCTGCTGGTGGACGAGGGGGACAAGGCGCCCACGGCCGTCACCGCCGTCTTGAAGTCCCTCCTCGAGTCCGCTCGCATGGACCTCGCCGACGGGCGCAGGATTCGACCTCCCGCCGAATGTGACTACCTTCTTCTGCCTCCCATTATTCCTAGTAGCTTGAAGCTTAAGCTTAGTAGCTTGAAATGCTGACAGGCAGCGGAGATCCAGCTGAGATCCCACTAGCACCCAGTTTCCGGATGGTTGTGCTGGCCAACCGACCTGGCTTCCCCTTCCTCGGCAACGACTTCTACGCGGCTCTAGGCGACCTCTTTGCCTGCCACGCCGTCGAGAATCCTGCTCGCCAGTCCGAACTCCAGCTCCTCACCTCATTCGGCCCCGACGTCCCACCGCTCCTCCTCAACGTCCTCCTCATTCTCTCTATTTAGGCTCCAATAAGTGGCAAGACCTTTACAGAAACTCCTGAACGCCTTCTCGGAGCTGCGGCAGCTGTCGGACGAGGGTCTGCTGCAGTACCCGTACAGCACTCGCGAGCTGGTCAACATCGTCCGCCATCTACAGGCACACCTTCCTCTTCATTCCCCCAGTCAGTGAGAGGTGGAGAAGGTGGCTAAATTTGCGGCGTACCCAAATGAGGCCATGCCGGCGGTGCTGCGAAACGTATTCGACTTCGACGCCTTCAGCCGAGAGGCCAAGGAGAGACTCTCTGATGTTCTGGCCAAGCATGGCATCCCTTTCCACCTCGATGGCACCAAGAAGCCCCAAGCTAAGGCCTCCTTTCTCCTCCATCCGCCCATCCCCAATGACAGATGATTTGATTTAAGCTAGCCATTCGCTATCCACTGCCGGAGCTGGAGCCTTTGACTGACTGGGGCTCAGCTTCAGGAGAGAGTCTGCCCATTGAGATCACTGAAAAGCGGCTCACATTTTTAGCTCCAATCAAGCAATGCTCCATTTGACCTAGAAAATGGAAGCAGCATTTAGGCACCTACTCGCTATCGGCTGTCCGATACGAGCCTGGATCGTCTGGACAAACGGAGCAAAAGCTTCGGTGAAGAAGTGGCCGCCTGGCAACTGCCGCTCAGCGAAGCTGACCTAGTCTCCGAGATCAGAGTTTATGAGTTGCTCATTTTTCTCCACCTGAGAAAGCGACAAGGCTTAAGGGCTTAATTTTGGCAGGCAGTGGAGGGAGACAGGTGGGGCTGGTGGGGAGCGTGAACCCAATGGCCGTTCACTTCTTCCAGCCGGATGAAGGGCGAGTGGGAACGCTGTCCCTGCACCACCTCTTCCCTTCGCCGAACGGCTATTATCAGCCGCGTCTCAAGGCTGCACCCTCTCCGGGCCTCTTACTGGACAAGTCATTCTGCATGAGGAGATGGTCAGTCCCCAGCTTTCTCACCATCTCATGGGTCTTGTCTTACGCGTCCTTGTCACGCGCCATCAGTTTATTGATGGGAAGAGGATTTCGGATGACTATTGTACTCAGTTAAGTTGGTGCTTAGTGAGGTGAAGATTGTAGAGCAACGGTATGGTTTTGGTGGATGTGGACACTGGGGAGCTTCAGGTCGTTCGCGCCGCCAACGCTTCTATTCGCCAGGCTCTCAGAAGCCTCTCAAAATGTTGTCACCGGTTGCATCCTTCCTTTCCCACGGATGCATCTGTAAGAACACTCCAATCTGATCCCAGGCTCAGGCAAGGAAGACCCCCAGCCATTCTGGCGCCTAGCCCCAGGCTCCACCAACGCAGACGGCAGCCTCCTGGCATTCCAGGTGGGCGGCAACTCTCTGGAGCTCCTCAACTTCGCCACCGCCGCCGTCCTTTCCCTCCATCTTCCGCCCGCATTCGGCAGCCTCCTCAATGCCCTGCGAATCGACCAGGACCGCTTTCTCCTCCTTTCCTCCAACCAAACGTGAGCTGTCATTTTGTGCCCCAATTGTGGGAACAGCGCCAGCCCTCTGCAGGACCTGGGAGTTGGATGTGGCCCGGCAAAGCCTGGAGCTGCTGGCTGGGCAGGGCCAGCTGGAGCTCCACCAGCAGTCTCGGCCAGGTGCCGGAGGCCACGGCCCAGGCCCCTCTTCGGCTCTGACGCCCTCCCGGCAGCCTTGCTAGGCGGGGACTCCAATGAGTGGCTGGCCCGTGCTGCCCTCCGCTACCCTCTGGCCCCGGATCTGGCTTTGTTGCCTCCCTGTCTCAAACATTGTATGGATTGAGGGATATGGGCGAGGCGGTTGAGGTAAGCGGGTGGCGCCGCGATGCCTCCGAGGGCCGCCTGCGCACCAAGCTGCCCTTCTCGCTGCGCGCTTCGGCCCTGGACAGGCTGGATCCGGAGGCTCTCAGCGTCCACCTCCCCAACGCCGGCCAGCTCATCAACGCCCTGCCGCCCTGGGCTGCCCCGCCCAAGGCCCTGCCTCAGGGTCACCCGGCCAATGCTGCCCCCTCAGGCTTACTGAGGCTATAGAGGCTGACAGGGATGGAGCTGGAGGGGGTGGGCGGGTTCCCTAGAGGTCCTGGACCTGGCGGCCAGTAGTGTGAGCTACCTGGGTGTGCCGGTGGGCGGGGGCCATCGCTATGCCGGCTGGCTCTCGGCCATCAGTCCGACGCAGTTCTTGCTCACGGCAGCCCCTGGTGGGGAGGGAGTATATACCGTCGACGACGCTCGGGGCGGATTTCACAGCTAGGAGAGACCCTCGGTTACCTACGCTCCGTTTTACTTTTATGCTAATGCTGTCTTTTTTCGGTTTTGGCTAAGGATCCAAGGCATGATGCAGGGAGTCATTTTTCATTATTGTACGTTCACGGGCAGTCTGAGAAATTCGCTTGCTGGCTGGGAGCGTTTAATGGGCGTCGGCGAAGGTTCCGACAAGCCCCTGGACATCGCCATCCAGCGCCCTGACGGCTCTCTGGACGAGACCTTCGCGGAGCCCAAGCACGGCATGACTGATCCCACCGGTTCAAATCACCTCTCTCCTCCTTCCTGCCCCCAACCTCATACTTCCACTAAGGCGCACCTCACGTGGGTGGCGGTATGTGGGCCACGGCGGTACCCGGAGGCTTCAACACGGCCGGGCTGGGCGGCGTGGGCGGCCCCTACCGACTGGACGCCGGCCACCCAGTCCACCAGGCTGACGAGCGGCTGAAGGAGCAGGTGCCGGAGCATGTGAGGGCCAAGGCGCGGGAGATGGCCCAGCGGGCCTACCAGCAGCGTCTGGCCGAGATCCGCATGAGCTCCTACGACGCGGACGCCTATCTCAGCATCTTCAATCGCGTGGAGCGCCAGATCAGCCTTCTAAGAGTCATCCTGGACAGTCTTCCGTTACTACTAGCCCACCCCTTCGCTCCCTGCTAGAAGGAAGCTTGGCTTGAGGCGCGAGGCAAGGAAAGGCAGTGGCTGCGGCACCAGACGGCGGGTGATGTGGACGAGGGCAAGCTAATCGAAGGCGTGGCTGGGGAGAAGGCTGTCTATCGACGTCGCGCCGAGCGGGAGCCTGAGCCTGGCACTCCGCGAATGAAGCCCAAAAAGTGCCCTTCCTCTCCTACTTCTTTTTCCTCCTCTCACACCTTAGCACCTCATCTGTAGACTGACACTGTGTGTGGATGTGAGCGGAAGCATGTACCGCTTCAACGGCTACGATGCCCGCCTCCACCGCTCCATGGAGGCCGTCCTCATGCTCATGGAGGCCATGGCTGGCTACCAGGACAGGATCAAGGTCGCCTCTTCTCGCCAATCCCTCCAAGTGTCACTAGCCAAACGTTTGCATTCCAGTATCGACTAGTTGGCCACTCTGGGGAGGACGAGGAGGTGGACCTGGGTGTCAGCTACGACAACCCGCCAAGAACGAGAAGGAGCGCCTGAATGTGCTCAAGGTCTTTTGGGATGGAATATTGAAAGCGGGAAAGAAAAGGGGGAGAGGTTTGAGATGATGATGGCGCACTCGCAGTTCTGCATGTCGGGCGACCACACCCTGGAGGCCACCAAGGCAGCCGTCGCCGCCATCGCCAAGGAGGATGCGGATGAGCGGTGCTCAAGCCCCCAATGATTCTTCTAAAGAGAGCAGTGAGGTGGGCAGGTTCGTGATGATGCTGTCGGACGCGAACCTGGACAGGTACGGCATTCGCCCCGGCTCCCTGGCGCGCATCATGAAGGCGGAGGAGGGCGTGTCCGTTTTCGCCGTCTTCATCGGCTCTCTCGGAGATCAGGTTGGCCCTCAGATTTAGCTCTCCCATACCGGGCGATTCATGCAATTTGCCTTCGAAATTGTAGGCAGAAAAGCTTCGCAGAGGCCTGCCCTACCGGCCGCGCTTGCGTTTGCGAGGATTCTTCCCAACTTCCGGCCATCATGCAGCAGATTTTTGCCAGCGCAGTTCTTGGGCACCAGCCAGAAGAGTAATTATGTTAAGAATTAGATTATTTTTGGTTGTAATGGCTCGTTCATCAAATTGTGATGATTCTGCTCAAGCCTGCCATTTTGTTGCGATTGATTTTGGACTTGGAGTACAGCAACACATTATATAAAAACACACATTGACAAATTGTGCAAAAAATTCTATTTTTTTGCACAAAAAACAGCAAAATGCAGAATGAATTCATCTGAAATTGCTGATCTGAAATTTCTGAAGATTTTGAATAAATGCTGTTTCCATTATGATTTTTTCGAAAAATTGAACACAACAAACGCTGTTTATAGGAGCGAAACAAACAAAAACTAAACAGAATAGCGGCAATTACGATCACCATTGCTGACAAATGTAAAGAAAAAACCGCCTCTGCTATCAAAGGGAGAACAATGAACTTCAGGCATAATTTGATGAAAATTTGTGGTTA
>JASANA010009870.1:0-16184 GCA_030248095.1 Ptycholaimellus sp. GST1_10
TGTCTGGGGCAGTGATGGGTTAAAAAATGGAACCGCCGCCAATAATAAGCATCAAAAACAAAAAGAACCCCATCCTTCCTTCCCACCCGTCCTTCCTTCCTTCCATCCCGCCCAATCTTTCATCCCTCCCCGTCCTTCTCTTCCGTCCCTCTCGTCGTCCCCTTCCCTCCCGGGCTGCCCGTCCCGCCCCTCCTTCCTTTCCCAACCGATAATGAGGCTCCAGTGCCATGTCTCCCCCCAGAGGCAGGGGACAAAAAGTGGCGCTTTGGCGCCATTTCATGTCCCCAAAAAATGGTGCCGGCGCCAATAATGGAATCGTGGACATAGCCAAATGGCGCCGAGAGACATGGATGTCCACCGGTGGACATGCCGGTGTCCCCGACGCCATTTTATGGCGCCAATAATGGAACAAATAATTTATCTAAGTTTATTAAACCTGGAGCAAATGATCACTGCTGATGCATTCATGTCCCATGTGTATTATCCTAGATTGAATCCTAGATTGAATCCTTAGATGTGTTGCATGTTTTTGTCATTTTGTGTGTGCTTAATTTGGAAATAAATTTAAGATGGCATCAGAAAATAGCTCACTGCTTTCCAAAAAATTAAATGTGCCCTGGTTGACTATACCATTGAAGCACAATATGTTTTGGATCTGGTTAAATATTTGGATTTGGATTGGCCTATGCTACAACGTATTCGAGCTGCTTGTGACAAAGTTCAAACTTCTAAAGGTTCCAGTGAAAAATGGAAACAACTCGTGGAGCGAATAAAAGAATTGGCCTAAGCAAAATACTCTGCTGGGACAATGACTGATCCTCTCAAACTAAAACGTTATTTTACTTTGAAGCAAACTGTTTTCAAATTTTGTAGATTTCTTGTGATCTGCAGACGATGAATCATCTTACCCTGACACTGAAATACGAAACAATATTTTCAAAATATTGCTATTGTTGGAGCAGCATTTAATTAATTGTTCAACTGAAAATATGCAATATTTACCTCAACTTCGAGCCCCTGATATTTGCGCGTTTCTTGTTGTTGCTTGTTGCTAATTGAATGGATAAATTTTAGAAATCCAAAATCAAACATGTCTTATCCCATGGATGACATTCTCTACAACCACAAACTGTATGACGAAATGCTGCTTGGCAGGGGCGGAGCTAGGATTTTTGGTCGGGGGGGGGGGCGAAATGGAGGAGCAAAGCTCCGACCTGGGAAGGGGGTCCTAGGGGGAGGGGTGTACCTCCCCCCCCCTAGGCACCAGAAACTTTGAAAAAATGACTCTTAAAATTGTAAAGAAATTGTGCACTCCTTTTTTGAAAAAATTTCAGGGCAAAATTGCTGTAATATTTTTGTTAATCAAAATTTTGATATAAGAATTTCTCTCAGTTCATGATAACCAAGGAAATCAAACCAAGGAAAAATGTGCTTAGGCAATCTGGCCCATAAAACTAACACTAAACACTTAAACACCAACAAATATAATGGAAAAAATTGTGAACAATGCGCGGAGTGCAAAAATTTTTTTGTCTATTTTGCCTAAAGTGAAAATTTGTTCAAACATTTCGGGGGGGGGGGCGGTGCCCCCCCCCTCCGAAATGGCTTCAGGGGGGCATTTGCCTAAAATGCCCATAGGTAGCTCCGCCCCTGCTGCTTGGGATGAATGGGTGTAACAACATCGACGATTACAAGGCGGATGAGGATGAGGATTTTGAGCTCACAAAATCTAGAGATGTTTACCATATTTATTTATCTAATAATATTTTTACAATGGAATGGTCATTACAGGCTGAATGGAAATGGGTAATGGTTAAAAAAATTGTTTGAAAGGATCTGGCTAAATGGCAAAATGAAAATAAGGGTCTTGGTCTAATTATATCAAATTTGGACAGCTCACATAAATTTGTGGATGTTAAAAGCTATGAAAAAATGATTAAGGTGAGAATTGATGTGGAGTATGTTAACTTTGTACGAAAGGTATTTGGTGCCACCGTATATAATATATTGGACTTGGAGACTTTTGAAATGAACATGGCTCAAGTATTTTGGAAAAAATTTAATGATATGATTCACGCTCAGATGAAAAACTGTTGAATGTCACATGGGAATGAAAAATATGTTCTATTCATTATATATTTCATGAATATTACAAACGTATAACTGAAGAGGACCTAATTGCTGCCATCGCTGATGGCTCTGACTGGAAAATGGATACTACTCGATTAGTTTGATTATGCCAACTCCTGTTCAAAGCGGAATTTGGGGAGGAGAATGATTTAATAAATCTATTGCAATATCGAGATGATCTAATGGTAGTGGCATGGAGCATTGTCAACCCAAATGATCAACAAAATCGTATAAATTCAATTCATCGTTTAGGACCTAATAAGGGCTATATTTACAGGTTCAGGAATTGAACCATCGTAAATTCAAACTGTTCATCTGGCAATAAAGGGTCTTATCGAAAAAATGTTCTACAACAAATGACTCCGAGCTAAATCTATGGCTGAAGAGAAGCTTTTTGAGCAACGCCAAAAGGCCAGGGTTTGATTTATTTATCTCTCTTTTCAGTCAAATACTGGCAAATTTTAGCGGCAAAGGTAGGAACAGGCAAAATGGGAGCTTTCTTTAGAGCTGCAAGAGCAAAGGCTGCAGAAAAACATGGAAGAAACTAAGGATGAGGTATAATGTTCACTTTTCCTGCTTCAAGATCTGTTCAAATTTTTCAAAAATGAAAAAATGACCAGGAACCAGCCTGATGGTTTAAAGTTAATTAAATAATTTTATTCATTAAATATGTTAAAAAATGTGATTTATTTTCAGGTAACCAAAAAATATCAAAACCTGGCTTTTCATTCTCTGAACTGTATTTAGGGACTTCCTTGATAAATCCTCATGACCCCTTTGATACCTTTTTTCATCAACCCACCCTAAAGTCTCAAACCATTGAAATGCAAGGCAAATCGTTGTTTGATCAATTTATGTTGAACTGTGCTAATTGTTCATGTACATGATTTTCGTGGGCGCAGCTTCATTTTGAACTGAAACTTAAGGTGATGAAATAAATTCCAGCCAGTAAATGTGGTGGAGTTCCTCAGAAGAGCGAGAGGTACCTGACTGGCTGGGGAAACTGGTGGAAGATCTCATCACAGCTGTAATTCATCACCAAGTGGTAGGAGTTCATAAACTCCCCTGGACTATCCATGACCCTCCCTTCACTGACAAATTCAATGCCATTCAAAGCATCATCTACATCTGTAACAGCCTCAACAACTGTGAGGGAACTGGCAGCAAGGACTTTACTCGAATCACTGACGCAGTTCTCACCTACCAACAAAGCCCTAAAACATTTTCTCAGTGGAAAATAGAGTAAGCTTTATCCTCTAGCCATCCTATATGCATAGAAATATTCCAGGCAAGCTCTATTGGATTGTTACTCTGGGCTAGAAGAGCGTATTTCCAGCTACGCAAGTAATGCTCTAGCAGAGGGCATTGTTCAGCATGGGATTCATACCTGGGAATCTATTATTTCATATTTTGTTCTCTGCAGCGATTTAGCTGACGCTTGGAGCATTTCTATTAAAAACAACTTTGAAAACCCATTAAACATATCTAACTGTCTATCACCAAAAAAGTTGCACTCTATATTTACACATCAATTTTTAACCAATTCAAATATTTTTGATCTCACGGAGCCAGTGCTAGGTGGTTGGGTTAGGTTTCCACAATTCCAATGCTTCAGGAAAAACTATATAAAATTGTAGGAAGGTCTAGAAGGTTGGGTTGAGGACTACCACGTTTGGCACACTCCACCTCCACTTCAGCAATAATAAAAGTTCTCCCTTCTCCTTTCTCCCTCTAGGGATTTTACTCTCCCCTAGGAAGATTTTGAGTTTTTTTTGCGCGTGGGGGCATGGGGTCCCGGAGACACTAGTGGAGAGAGGTGGAGAGGATAAAGAGGTGGAGAAGAGAGGGAGACAAGAGATGGAGAGAGGAGAGGATAGAGAGAGGGAGACGGAGAGCGAGGGTTAGACTTTCCAGCCAGCCCATTCCTGAGAGAACAGATCCATTTTCTAGATTGCTCACTCTCTTAGCCCTCGCTCATCTAGAGATAGATCTCAGCTCACCAGAAGGTGCTCAGAGTCCCCTTTAGAGCAATTAGAACATACCATTAAGCGAGGATGGGATTTACGTAGAGAATTTGATGATAGGGAGGTAGAAGATAGGGTTAATGATGAAGAGGAGGAGAGATTTTTGACTACCTTTAGACCTGAACATCACTATGAAATGCTTCGTAAGGTAAAGAGAGTTTGGAAAAGGGTACCGATTGAGCAAATATCCTTTGAAATTCACATAACAGATGATCTCTATTCCAGAGGCCCTAGTTTCACACGTCAGTTTCAATTGCATGAAGTACTGAAGCATGCTCTGAGAAATGCCCTGAGGACTTCTCTTCGCGATTCAACTGTTCAGCTTATGGCTGCTTGTGATGATAGAGATGTAAGAAATCGAACAATTGTTTCAGACAGGGCAAGGCCAAATGATTTGGACTTTGATGAATTTATTGATCGGGTATGTAGCACCATTCAATCAGCCAATTGGATAGGATTACCTGATTTAACTTTTTCTCTTGTAAATTACCGACCTGTAAGTATAGGCACTCTAGGTATTTCAATGAATGTTCAAAATGTTTATGGGATAGCAGATTGGGCTGCCCTAAAACAATCAACCTATAATCCACTTTCAACAGCCAAATGTGGTATGGAAAATGTAAAGGATATGTGTATTTTGATTATCATAACTTGTGAGTTGTATCACATACAAAATCCTCATCTCACTGTAAAATACTTGATAAGCTATAGATGCTCAGCTCAGATGAAGGTGGATATGTTGAAATTGATTGCTTTGGTAGGCAATGAGCCTGAATATGGCCCCCACTCATTATCGGAATTGAAAAATTAGAGATGCTTCTAGAAAATGAAGATGCAGGGATTGCTATTTTTGAATCTGCTGCACCGCCTATTTTCACTCTTTGTCCAAATGCTAAAAACAAGATCAACATATTTATTTTGTTTGATCAGAAAAATGAGAAATTTCATGCATGGGGTATGTTTAATCTGCCTGCATTTTTCAGCTCTCACTCTGTTTGCGAAAATTGCTACACAGGAAGTTATTACAAAAAGGCCACAAATGCCCCTTGTCCAAATACACTCTGTGCAAGTACCCCAACTATTCTTATTGGAAAGGAAATAGAGGAGACTGTCGGCTCTATCGATAATTGGTTTGGACTTGCCAAAGTTTGACTTCTACCACCAAGACAGCTCCTGTTCCCGGTCCTAGGACAGAATATTTGGAACAAATTTGTGTTCCATTTGTGCACTACCTGTGCAAAGCAACAATATCAAGATTATTGCAATCATTCTGACTCTGCACGTGCTATTGAAGGAACATTTTTCACTTAGGAACTCAAATGTGTGCTTAGAAAAGGCTATATCATGCTTAATATCTATGAACTGTGGCATTGGCCTGAGGAGAAAAGATCAGCTGACTTGTTTCGAGGGCTTATTTGAGACCAATATGCTAAAAAAGTAACTTCCTCAAAATTACCCCACCTGATAAATTGCAAGAATTGATAAATGATACGCAATCAAATGTTGGCATTGAGTTGAAGAGTGAAGATTTTGTGCCCAATGCTTCCACTAGAAACCTGGCTAAATTTTTGCTGAATTCATTTTGGGGTTTTTTGGGGGTTAGAAATAACAAGAATTCCACTGAAGCTGTAAGCACTTATTTGCGATATTTAGAAATCAAAAATGATCCAAATAAGGAAATAAAAAGAGTTTATGTGTCAAATAATGAGGATCATATACTAGTGACCTATTCTTTTAAATCGGAACCTCCAGGGAAAAAACAATATGTTATACTTGCTGCCTTAACAACTGCTTATGCGCGAATTCGTCTTTATGAAACCCTTGATTTATACAGCAAGTATGTTGTTTACTTTGACACTGATTCTGTTATTCCTTATCTCCCTGAACATGTATCTGCACCCAACTCCTCATCCAATCTCGGGAAACTTAGAGATGAAATTGCTAATGACTATGGACCAACTGCCTGGATTAAATCGTTCTCAAGTCTTGGACCTAAAAGCTATGAATTTGAGTTAGCTTTATCGATTATTAATTTAATTGATTCATTTGAGATATTTCAGGATCTGAAAAGATGGAAAGCAAATTGAAGCTATTACTAAACTTAAAGGCATCCATACAACCTCATCTACCTTCTTAACTGGGGCCGGTTCCATAAATAGAGCCATGTGGCAATGGCGATGTCCCTAGAGACAGAATGCCTTCTGTCCAAGGCGCCTGGAAGTCAGCGGAAGTGATTCCAAAAAAAGCGCCATGTCTTCGTTTCCATAAATAGGGACATTGGGGTGGTGACGTCTTTTGTCGCGGCTCTAATTTTACCCATGAATGTCCTCCATTCCAAAAAAAGCGCCATAGTGGGTAAATCGCGTCCCTAGTTATAGAGTTACGTGGCAGGGCCTGAGAAATTGTGCGCATTCAAAACTTCAGAAACTAAACTAAGATACGATTTATAACAGTTCAGAAATAACGTGTCTGGGGCAGTGATGGGTTAAAAAATGGAACCGGCGCCAATAATTAGCATCAAAAACAAAAAGAACCCCATCCTTCCTTCCCACCCGTCCTTCCTTCCTTCCTTCCCGCCCATTCTTTCTTCCCTCCCCGTCCTTCTCTTCCTTCCCTCTCGTCCTCCCCTTCCCTCCCGTCCTTCCCTTCCCTCCCATCCTTCCTTTCCCAACCGAAAATGATGCTCCAGTGCCATGTCTCCCCCCAGAGGCAGGGGACAAAAAGTGGCGCTTTGGCGCCATTTCATGTCCCCAAAAAATGGCGCCGGCGCCAATAATGGAATCGTGGACATAGCCAAATGGCGCGGAGAGACATGGATGTCCACCGGTGGACATGCCGGTGTCCCCGACGCCATTTTATGGCGCCAATAATGGAATCGGCATTTTTGGCGCCAGGGACAAAATGGCGCCGGGAGACATTTTTAACACACTGGCGCCATTTTGGCGCCAATAATGGAACTGGCCCCTGGCGAGACAATGCAATCTATGGTTTCCGATAATAGTAAAATATCAACTGTTAAACAGTTTCGAATCCAACAAAACTTTCAAACCAAATCAGTATGGAGTGATGAAATGATGAAAAGAGTTCGCTTTAACAGCAACAAACGGTGGATTCCCCCACCTCCTAATAAGTTTTTATCATATTTGCCCTATGGCATTTGTTGTGATTAGCATGTGGTGCATCTCTTTGAAAATTTACCTGCAATGTGAATAAAAATTTTAGATCAAACTGGTCATCAAATTTGAAAGCTGTGCTAAGAAGGCCCGGGAACTGAAAAGTGTGAAAGCCAAAATTGAAACTACTATTTGACGAGAGCTGGATCAATCGTTTATGTGGCCTGGTAATGAGGCAAGCTTCAACTGTAGCAACCGGAATTACATCGAATCTTCATGGCTGGCACCGTCTCAGGATCCTTGACACAGTCTGGAGGCCTCCTGGAAGCCAGAACTCTTGTCTGAGAAGCAAGGGTCACCAAGGCTGGGGTGTGAAGGTTGAAGTAGTGGATGTGCTGCACGATCAGTGACACCAGCGAATGATGGCAGGGAAGGAGCACAGGCAGCTTCCTGTCCTCGGTGGGCTCGCGGAGGCCGAAGCGGGTGCCCACGCGGATGATCCCATCCTCCATCCATGCCCAAAGCTGGGCTGCCATGTTCCTCGTGGCGGCCAAGCCCTTGTCCATCTCCAGGAGCCGGATCAGATATACTTGTTGATAGATGACGACCATGCCATTGTTGTATAAAGCATGCCTTTAGTGAAATCAGCATATTTTTTTGCCTTCTGCCACACGTTCTTTGGCTTTTTCAACTAGTAAACGAAGAGGTCCACACGGAGCACAGACAGCAAAAATATCCCATATTGCAAGAAAACCCAATATTATCCAGATAGCATAGGCCTTTAGTGTTAATGCCAACATCACCCCAACAATAGAACATTATTATATAGTGGAATATAATAACCCAAAAAGTATCTCTTATCTATATTTTACCTGCGATTGAAGTAGGGGAAATTTTTTATTCAGCTTAATTTGAATTCTACTTGGGTCTGAAGTGGATGAAATTTTTTATTAGCAAAGAATTAAGTTTTATACCTTAGATTGTGAACTTTGTGCACTGTAAAAATTATCATCAGTCCTTATCATTAATTAATCCAGTTTTACATTGGACTGATGATACAGGGCTGTATGCGAAAAAACCATTATTTTTGATTTTTTGTTTAGGATATATGCAGATGTTAATAACATTGTTTGCAAAGCATAAAATGGCAGTAGAGGGTTTGAAATATTAACTTACTCAATGTGTCCCCCATTTGCTGCAATCATATTGTCCAAATTGGAGGTTAAAGCTTGTACAAGGCACATTATGTTTTACCAGGGCTGGATGAGGTTGGATGGTTGGATGATTCATGAGGACATCTTTCATCAGTTGGACGTTGCACTACAGTTTGAAGCAGGCTTGGAACTCCATGGTGTTCCAAGTCGTAAAGTCCATCAGTGTGAGCTCCGGAGAGACAGGAACCAATTGTCAGGCCTGATAAAGGGAATGTTGTGTTTCCTGATCTGGGAGCACCGCACTGGTCATCAACACCCTTCTCAAGCTAGCAGGATGTTCCCACCCGTTTGAATGCAATTATTGCAGTAAACGGAGGACTTACTGAGTGATTGTTTATTTTTAATCCTTCTACTGTCATTTCATGCCTTGCGGATTGACTTACAACCATTTTATTAATTCTAAAACAGAAAATAAAAAATAATGGTTTTTTCGCATACAGCCCTGTAATTATTACAGTGCACAAAGTTCACAATCTAAAGTATAAAACTTATTTATTTGCTAAGAAAAAATTTCATCCACTTCAGTCGCAAGTAGAATTCAAATTAAGCTGAATAAAAAATTTCCCCTACTTCAATTGCAGGTAAAATATAGATAAGAGATACTTTTTGGGTTAGTATAACTCACTATATAATAATTTCATCCACTTCATACAGGGACAAGGCCCCTATGCATGGAGTTGAAGATGACGTTGGTGATGAGCTGCTTTTTCACCACGGCCTGGTGGAAGCCCATGAAAAACAGATACCATAATCTACATCCTAAATTACCTATATGATGTTATTTTTAGGGTTAAAAACCCTTTAATATGTCTCGAGATGAAGTTGATACCTATATGGTGCTGTTTTATAGACCAAAAACCCTTTACAATGCCTCAAAATGAAGTTGATGATGGTCTGCTTGTTTACCATGGCCTGGTGGAAGACCACGCAGACCAAGTAGAAGCAAACGGGTGCCACCATCGTAATCTACGTTCAAAATTACCTATATCGTGTTGTTATTTGGTGAAAAACCCTGTAAAAAGCACAAATATAGAGCTGGAATTAAAAAATGCAAAAAAACCAAAAAATCGCGGAAAATGCAAAACATGGAGGTGCCTTGGCACATGTTGACCTGATTTACCATAGAACCGTTGAGATCTCCGCCCCAGAAGCAGCCAAATTGTCTGCAACACTGCGGACGGATGGACGGACGGATTTTTAAAAAGTTTTTTGAATAACTTTTTAAATATAGATCAGAGGACGAACTTTAAAAAAAGACCCCCCATAATTCGACCACAGCGCGTCAATTGAGCCTATTTGCAGCGCTCTCCGACGTCTCGTGTGACAAGCTACAGCCTGCCAAACTTTGGGAAAGCTGCAATTGGTTGTGTTGCTCGATAAGAGGGGCTTGGCACTACTGCTCCACTAATGCTCCGCTCTCGCAAGCCCAATCCAAGCACAATTACACATTGTTGCAGTTTTATGGGAGCCTTCCAAAAAATAGCTAATGGGCCTAGTACTCCAAAGTTCAAAGACCATAATACCATGATAGGCCAGTTCCAGTGTTGAGTTCCATGCCCGAAATAATCTAGCAATAGTTAGATTTCCTACAAATATAAATATTCCAATGGACATAGCTGAGGCCATAATGATTGATAACAGTTTAGTACATTTGTAGTTGGGGGGGGGGGATTTGGGTCAAAATTTTAAATTAGACTAAATTAGACTCTGCGCGCGAAGCGCGCGAACATTAACGCATTCACCAATGCATCACCAATGTCAATACCAACTGTAATATCTCAAAAGAGCACAGATCCTCCTTTTCCAAATGGCGTTATTTCTGAGGTTATGAGTCTATATGTTTGTACTAAGTCTCGATCATCAGGAATAGTCTCAGTGATAAAAAGTGAAAGAATCATGGTAATGGATACAGGGATAAAAAGCAAAATAACATGATTGGATCCAAATTTAAGTTCAACTTTATCGTCCTCTAGTTTTGAGTTAGTGAGGTTTTTGTCAGATACCTCAAGTGCAAGATCTGTGCTTTCATGACATTTTTCTTGAACAGAATAGTTACCAATTTCCTTCAGATGCGAAATACTGTGGCGGTTTAAAGATTGTTTGGTTGAATTATTAAATTATGTGTGCTTTCGTTTTTGATCAAAACATGTGATAATTCTTGTATGTAATCAGTTTCAGTTTGTATGTAATCGTGTACTACATTGCTATTAGATTGGTTGCTGTCAGAATAATAACCACTATTTTGAGGTGGGTAGATATTTGTGCATTCAGTTTTTATGGAAAAATTGTTTGTTACCAATCTGTTATATTTCTGTGCATTGACCATCTTATTCATTTCTGCCATTGTTTAGGTTTCTGGCATTTAAACTAAAAAAAATTATAATTTCCTCTATGGTTTTGAATGAAAAAAGTGATGTAAACTAAGCACGTCCTGTGGTACCAAATACCTGTCTATGGCAGTACTGTGGTTACAAATACTCAAAATAGCCATGTGCACCCTTAATGTTTGATATCATTTAGCTTTGATTATTCTCATGGTTATGATTTTTCCATCAATTCTGCATATGATTATGTTGTCACAAATAGATATCGTTACTGCTATAATTTTAATTTTGATGAAGTGTATTTTTTCATTTAATAACATTTAAACTTAAGGAACATTATATTTCCTGCAAATCATTATCCATAAGCAATTCTCATACACATCAATCTTTTCTTCTTCAATAGGAAGTAGGAGTGTTGGGCAATAGGAGAATGGAGTGTGTGCACTTGTGACTGCCGAGCTAAGTGGAGTACTGAATGTAAGCAAGTACAAGAACGTTAGGAAGCGGCAGAAGGAAATGAAACAGTATCCGGATGTATTCATGCCATGTCAGATCAGGATGATCCGTAGTACCCCGACGTAAGCACGTCCTTATATGAGGATCATATACTAGTGACCTATTCTTTTAAATCGGAACCTCCAGGGAAAAAACAATATGTTATACTTGCTGCCTTAACAACTGCTTATGCGCGAATTCGTCTTTATGAAACCCTTGATTTATACAGCAAGTATGTTGTTTACTTTGACACTGATTCTGTTATTCCTTATCTCCCTGAACATGTATCTGCACCCAACTCCTCATCCAATCTCGGGAAACTTAGAGATGAAATTGCTAATGACTATGGACCAACTGCCTGGATTAAATTGTTCTCAAGTCTTGGACCTAAAAGCTATGAATTTGAGTTAGCTTTATCGATTATTAATTTAATTGATTCATTTGAGATATTTCAGGATCTGAAAAGATGGAAAGCAAATTGAAGCTATTACTAAACTTAAAGGCATCCATACAACCTCATCTACCTTCTTAACTGGGGCCGGTTCCATAAATAGAGCCATGTGGCAATGGCGATGTCCCTAGAGACAGAATGCCTTCTGTCCAAGGCGCCTGGAAGTCAGCGGAAGTGATTCCAAAAAAAGCGCCATGTCTTCGTTTCCATAAAATAGGGACATTGGGGTGGTGACGTCTTTTGTCGTGGCTCTAATTTTACCCATGAATGTCCTCCATTCCAAAAAAAGCGCCATAGTGGGTAAATCGCGTCCCTAGTTATAGAGTTACGTGGCAGAGCCTGAGAAATTGTGCGCATTCAAAACTTCAGAAACTAAACTAAGATACGATTTATAACAGCTCAGAAATAACATGTCTGGGGCAGTGATGGGTTAAAAAATGGAACCGGCGCCAATAATTAGCATTAAAAACAAAAAGAACCCCATCCTTCCTTCCCACCCGTCCTTCCTTCCTTCCTTCCCGCCCATTCTTTCTTCCCTCCCCCGTCCTCTCTTCCTTCCCTCTCGTCCTCCCCTTCCCTCCCCAGTCCTCACACCTCAACCTCAACCTCACCCTCAACCCCAACCACACCAAGACCCAGATCATCCCGGCATCTTCCAAGGCTACCTTCGCACCCTAGAAGCACAGGTGGAGGCGGGGACGGTGGGACTCATGGTGCCCCCAGACATCCTCCGTCCGGAAGACTTTGGCAACCTGGACCAGTTTGTGGCCAGCCCAGACTCCGGTAGTGTCAACGCTCTGGACCCGCACCTCATCCACCGCCTAGCACAGCAGCGCGCCGACTGGGAGGTTCGCCAGCGTCGCCTCACTGGCCTCACTGTCGCCGATGTCGCCCGTCTTGCCGGAGCAGCTCCGCCTCAGTCGGCACAGCCTCAAGCCTCTGCCCTCCCAGCAACCCTGGCCTCAGCAGCCCGCCGCCTCAGCGCTGGCTCGGTGCTCAACCTGGCCAACAAGAACCTGGACTTTGAGGACCCTGTGGACTGTCAGCAAGCAGCGGAGCGCGGAGAGACGGAGCAGGCCACGGGGACGCCGGATCAGCCGCCACGCAGTGCCTCTCGCTTCCGGGCTCACCCTGCAGACAGCCTCTTTGCTCCGCCCGGCCTCTTTGACACACCCAATGAGCCCTCTACATGGCCCCAAGAAGGAGGGATCCCGGAGTCTCAGTTCCACCGCCTCCGCCCGGATCTGCAGACCAGCATCCACTCCAACCCCTCTCCGCCCTCTCCTGCCTCACGCGGACGCTCCCGACACCGCCGACCGCCTTCGGGGACTCCTCAGCGTCCAGCTCCCAACAGCCCCAGCTCCTCGCATCCGCTCCTGGATGCCTGGAGAACAGAGAACCTCCGCCAGGAGAACCGGGCTCTCCAACGTCAGAGCGCAGAGCATCAGCGCCCTTGCCGCGGCTGCTGCCGTCGACCTCCGCTACCAGGGCCGAGCTCCTCGCCCAAGATCGACTTCTGACTCAAGAGCGGGAACTCTGTCGCCAAGCAGAAGAAGCCCGGTACCACGCCAACGTCGAGGCTCAGGCTCACCTTCAGGCCTACCGCGAGCAGCGACAAGAGCTGGCGCGTCTTCAGCAGGAACAGCAACAGCAACATGTTCAGCTCCAGGAGGCTGTGGAGGCCACCCGTCAGCGAGCAGTCACTGAGCACTGCTGCCAGGAGGAGGATATGATGGCTCTGCGCCGCCAGATCGAGGCCCTCACCGCGTCTGTGCACCACGTCACCTGGCAGCCACTCCATCCTCCCTCCATCGGCCGAGGACGCCCTCAGAGCCTGCCTCCGCCTCCAGCTGGACCTCGTCATCGTCTAGCTTCCGCTGGCCTTCGCGAGCAGCCACCTGCCGCCCGCCGTCTCCCAGCCCAGCCCAACGACTACGACTCGTGTGAGGAGCTGGAGGAGACCCTGGCCGAGGAGCGAGCAGCGATTCGTCAGGCCGCCCACCGCTGCCCAGCGCCCTCTCCAACCACGTCCCCAACTCCGCCGCCCTCCAAGCGCCCACACCTTCTCGTCACCGCGCCCCAGTCCAGGACTGGACGCTGAGTCCGGGAGGAGCCCGGAGCCGGCCAGCAAGGCCGGGGAGAGTTGGCGGGACTTCGAGAGGAGCCCGGAGCCGGCCAGCGAGGCGGGGGAGAGTCAGCGGGACTTTGAGAGGAGCCCGGAGCCGGCCGCTGAGCACGGGAGGAGCCAGCGGGGTGCCAGGATCCACCCGGAGATCACTCGGGCTCACTTCCTTTGCCTCTCCTTCGCCGCACCTCTCCAGCGGACTCTACGGGTGAGCCTGAGCAGCAGGGGGAGGAGCCTCGGCATGAGGCTGGCGCCGACAACCGGCCAGAGGACCAGCGCAGCTCCGGCCGCTCCTCCGCCTCCTCCGACCCTCCGGCCAAGACCTACTCCACCACGGCGATGCCCGTCCTCACCTCCTTCCAGCCCTCCGCTCACCTGGCCAAGCTTTGCAATACCGACACTCTCAAGACCTATGACGGGGCCACGTACATGGACTTCGCCCACTGGTGGAGTTGTTGGGAGCACTACTTCCACAAGGATCTGCACATCGACAGCATCACCAAGCTTGATACTCTCCTTTCCTGCCTCAAGGGTTCTGCTCTCGCCAAGGTGAGCTGGTGCCAGGAGTACAAGGAGACCAACTACGCCGTCACCATCGCCGTCCTGAAGAAGTCCTACGCTGGCACGGGACATCGCAAGACCGAGCTCCTCTCCGCCCTCGCCGATGTGGAGCCGATGCCAGAGGATGTGACGGGGAAGAAGATGTCGGCGTTGGTGGACTTTCTGGAGCAGACGCGCGCCAACCTCCGCAACCTTGGCGTCGACAACCTGGACAGCCACGCCATCCTCCTCTTCCAGAAGCTGCCGCCCAGCCTGGTCTCCGCCACCCGCCGCCATCGCGCCCTCTCCAATCTGGACCTGACCCCCACCTCCAGCAGCCTCAAGTTCCAGTCCAGAAGAAGACCCGATGGGGAAAGAGCGCGGCAGTCCGGCCTTCACAGGCGCTGGGGATGGCGCTACCCTCCGCACCTCAGCCTCCGCCTCCCGTCCCAGCCGGACCTCGGCCCGCCCCAACTGGCCCCGGGGGACATCATCTACACTGACCCTGCTACCTCTGCGGCCTCTCGCACTACGTCGTGGACTGCGGCACCTATCCTCAGCCTCGCCAATGCCTCAGCCGGGCCAAGCAGCTCAAGCTCTGCCTCAACTGCCTCGCCCACAGCCGCACCACGGACCAGTGCCAGTCCACCTTCTGCTGCCGCTCCTGCCTGGAGCGCCACCACTCAGCCCTCCATGGAGCCTTCGGCAACAACTCCGCTACTGGCGCCAACGGCCAGCCCCTAGGGCCCCAAGGGGGCGGGGGCGGAGGTGGACACGGTGGAGGAGCTTCAGGAGGAGGAGGACGTCGCGGCTCCGCGCCGCCTCCCAGCTCACAGCCTCTGCAGCCCATGGCGGGCCTGCCGGCCCCGAGCTCCTCGCAACAGCAGACCTCCGGCTCTTCCAACCTCGCCATGCCTGCCTTGGCCTCCACGCCTTGCCCAATGGAGGACGGACTGGACTGCTCCTTTGGCTCCGAGCCCCACAACTGCTCGCCCGTCAACCCCAGCCGTAGCATCATCACCGCCTTCCGCATCCGAGCCCAAGGCCCAGGCGGAAGCTTCCTGCTCAAAGTCCTCTGCGACACCGGGGCGACCAACACCTGGATCACTCAGCTCGCCGCAGAGCAGCTGGGGCTACGGCCCTGGGGACGAGTGTCTACGGGAGTTTGGACGGCTGGCAGCGAGGCCCCGCAGATCATCCGCACCCGCTACATCTGCTTCGCCCTCAAGACCATCTACGGCGCCGACTTTCCTCTCTCCGCCCTCCAGGTGGAACGGATCGCCGACGGCTGCCGTCTGGGCGGCTACGAGCTGGAGCCCAAGGTGATTCCCTCCGTCGCCGCCAAGGCCTTCAACCTTCCCACCTTCGCCACCCGCGCCTTTCCCGTCCACGTGCTGCTCGGACTGGACTTCTGGGAGGAGATCTTTGGCGACGCTGCCAAGCAGCGCATCACTCGCGGCCTCACCCTCTACTCCACCATCTTTGGCCCAGTGCTACAAGGACGAGTCGACAACGAGCTGGTGCTGCGAGTGAGCAAGACCTGGACCGCCTCCGCCGCCTTCCTCGCCCTGGACCCAGACCCACTGGCCATGGAGTCGATGGAGGGACTGGAGCATCTTCTGCAACGCCAGACGGAGGTGGAGTTCCTGGGCGTGGACCACGGCCCCAAGGACCCGGACAAGATCCAGAGCAACGCCTTCTCCGCCTGCGCCAAGCTCTTCTCCACGACCCGCCTCTCCAACGGCCGCTTCCAGCTGCATCTCCCGCT
>JASANA010009874.1:0-37740 GCA_030248095.1 Ptycholaimellus sp. GST1_10
CATGGAAGCCTATTTCAAACCCATTAGACGTGGGCACGCAAAGAAGTGATTCTGATAAAATTGATAAAATTGCAGACATGTCAGACTACCAATTGCTGAGAAGTGCAGCGCGAGCGCTTACAAAGGCGGATCCAGAGCCCAACCTTGCAGCTATTTTGAAAATATACCTTGCAAAAGTGGTGGCCAAAACTACCTGCCTCATTGATCTGGCAGAGGGGCTTGATTTGAACCAGGAGCAAATATTCGATATCTGGAATACTTTACAAGCCTTTAGACAGGGGCATGCCTCATCTTGGCAGAATATGAAGCTGCGCTATAAAGAAGTCATCGATAAAAAGTTCCCAGTTTGCACCGGGAACCTGTGTGAGAAATGCAAGAACAATCAGAGTTAGCCCCCCTCTCTCCCCCTCTCCTTTCATCACACACCTTTTCCAGCACACACCTTGGAGGAGGAGATGGAGGCTTACGATGCCAGGAAGAAGATGATCACACTTTTTGATGATTTGCAGCACCTTGTTGGAACCCCTAAAAACTTTTTCTTTCTCCCTAACTAGGCGCGCGTGCCTCCCCTCTAACTCCCCTAATGGATAAATCTGTTACAGAATGAAAGACTACTCTGTGGTTCGCGATATTGCTAGCAAAGCTGACCGATCGCAACCAAAAAAAAACTTTGGTGAAATTATGAAATATACTCTCTACGACTTTATCAGAGAGTCATGTATTATCATCGATCTGACAGAACTGCTGAACTTACCCTCCTGGCTCCTGATTGAGTTACAAGAAGGCCTGGATAACACAAAACGAGGGGAGGGGAACAAAAAATTCTTGCAAGTCAATGAGAATCTCCGGCAGCTGCGCAACGAAAGGTTTCCTAAAAGCTGTAAAGGTAACCATAAAACCCTAAGATCAAGCTTACCCTCCATTCTATTGCAGATGAGGAACGCTCTGATCCTGATGAGGAGGATCTTAGGACACGGTCTGATAAGCTTATAGCACAGCTTGAAAATCTTACCAAGGAGTACCTGATTCATCCCCTTTACTACTTTCCCTAGGCGTGTGTCGTGTACCTGTGCCTAACCTTCCCTAACCTTGCATAAAATTTCAGACATGACAGAAAACATGGATGTAGACTCAAAGTGGAAGGAGGATGCGAATGAGTTCAAGGTCCAGCGGGACTACCTGATCCAGAAGCTGAACAAGCCACCCCAACTCACCCAGGCAGAACAAGAGCGGCGCAAGCTTCTGATCGAAAAGGGACATGCTGATTATTGCACTCAGATTGTTCCTCTCGGAGCACTCCAACCAGGAGCTCAGCTTCTGGAGTGGAACAGGGACTCCAGGCAGATGCGGATTAAGACATTCGAGAACATGACGCACAGGGATGTCGCCATCAACCATGGCTCCTTCCTCACGGAGCAATATGATGCCAAGATCATCCAGATCCATGATCGATCCCTGATCAAGGTCCAGATAGCCAAGAAGCTTTGGCCGGCTGCCCTGAAGGAGATGAACAGACGGGACGAGGTAAAGAGGAGCAGGCGACGGGAGTCTGACAAGTGCTGCTACTACTACCTGCCTGGAAGGGACGAGTGGAATCCTCCCCCTACCCTTTCCGAGGAGGACTATATCAAGATCATCCAAAACGTGGTGGGGAAGGACGTGGATGAGGATATATGGAACGATGTTTGGAATGCCGTGGAATTCCTGGAACTCAATGCCCTGTGTACGCAGACTGTCATCCCCTTCATGGAGCTTAAGGTGGTTCTCCAGTCCAAGGCTCCCACACCCGAGGACCAAATCAATGGACTCTGTAAGCTGCTCCTGCTTCAATTCACTTTTACCTCCTGCTTTTTTCAGGCAACCTCTTCCCCCACGAGCGCACTGCCCACTTTGCAATGATGGCAATATTCGAGCTGTGCATGGAGCAAAAGTTGAGCCGTATCATGGCCAATGTTCGAAGGGATATTTTCAACGCTGACGCTGAGGAGGACTACCATGCTCGAATAGAGGCCAAACTCCGCCGAGTCCAAGCTGAGCGCTGGGAGCTCTCTGATGTCCAGCATAACACTGGGTATATGCTGCGGAAAATGGCCCAGGAGGTTGGAGAGGGCACCAAGGAGGTCATGGAGGAGATCAAAAATAACCAATTCCTCATCAATTCTGTGGAGCGATTCCTCAGTGTGCTTGGTATACTGGAGCTTGACAGCGACGACTCCGACATCCAGGAGCCCCCAGCCCCAGCCTTTTATAGGTGGAAAATATACCCAGTGAACTGGTATAGAAAGAGGAAGCCAGAGGTCACTCAAAAAGAAAAGTTCTCCTGGTTCTCCCTCTCCATCCTCTACTCTCTTATTTTTCAGGATCCTGAATGAGGTGGAGCGGGAGGCAACCGCCGAGAAGGCTCTTGGCCCTCTCTTTGGCTCAGGCCAGGAGAGCAAGCCATGAGGGCCAGTCTGGAGTTTTTCAACCATTTTATGATCCTTGTCTTGCTTTTTGTCATCCTTCTTTTTCTAGGCGTGATTTTTGACGCAATTATTGATCTCCATGCTAATTTTGACTAACATTGTAGATGATTAAGCAAACTTGTTGGAGTATTGATCATGACCCGTACTCGGACGGCATCAAGGAACCCATTGAGAAATTACTGGATTCATTGCTCCATCACCAGTGTGTGGATATCCTTCACCTCCCCTGGCCCATCAAACTCATCGAGAGAGAAAACACTTCCTGGCCCTTCACAGACAGCTGGAACGCCATAGAGCCTCTGATCTACCTCTCTGACTGCATCACTGGAACTCCATCATCAGGGAAGCTCCTCAAGGACATCAGCTCCATCTGCAAGGGCATCCTCGGCTACCGCTACTCCCCCAGAGAAAAGTTCAACTGGGAAATAAAGTAATCACAATCTCTTCCCTTCTCACCTCCAACCACTTTTTTTCAGGCGCTGGGCACACGATCGAGATATTAAAAAGGAATACCGCATTGTCTGCTACGCCAAGCGAGCTCTTGTCGAAGGCTTCATTAAATTTGGTCATTGCAACTGGAAGGCCTATGTCCCCTTCTTTGCTCTATACATTGATCTATTCCACCTATGGGCTCAAGCACATGACCCTACCTCCTGGAACTACGGCCCGCCCGGCTTCTCCAACTTCCATCCCCAGAACCTAATCCGGATTTTCAAGGAGACGATCCTGAAGCAGAACCTTTTCAATCCAGCCATCCCATTTCAAGACGACACGCCCTCCTGGCGCTTCGGCTGGGTAAGCCCTATCCTCCCTAGCCCCCCCCTAACCTAACCTCTTTCAGTTCTACCTGGACGAGTACTTGGACGAATTTCGAGCCACACCTGAGCACAAGGACGATGACCAGATCGATATCTTCAACTAACATGGTTCTCCCAGTTTTCTCCCTAGGGGATTTTTCTCTCCCTTAGGAAGTTTTTGTATTTTTAGGTTTTTCCACGCACCCCAGTGCGCCGCTACCGCGGCGCGCCTGGGGGTGCAGGTGGTGCTGGCAGGGAAGCCCCTAGTGGGAGAAGGAGAGGGAGAAAGAGAGTGGAGAGGGAGAAGGAGAGGGAGAAGGAGAGGAGAAGGAGAGAGAGACTACTGCTGCTGGTTACTTAACTTGGGTGTGATAACCTTAACAATGTCTTTTTTTTTAGCAAAGTGCCTCTTCTGTGCCTGATATCAATAAACCACCTGTACTTGAACGAATCCACCTGTCCCCACCTCCGCCCTCTCCTCCACCTCTGGAGGAGGAGGGGGTGTTTAGACCTGAAGACCACTATAAAATTGTTAGGAGAGGGGTGCGGAAATGGAAGCGGGCCCCCATTGAACAGGTCTTCTCTGAAATCCGAATCACCTCTGATCTCATCTCTGAGGGGGAGGAGCTAAGCAGACAGGTTCAACTCTTGCGTATCCTAGAGTCTGCTTTTCACACTATGGTACAGTCTGCTCCACAGAACTCTACTGTTCAGCTAATGGCGGCCTCTGATTCCCTCAAGGTCCGAAACAGAACCATTGTCTCGGACAGATTCCGAAAAAACGATTTCGACCACACTGAATTCATTGAACGCCTCTGTGACACTGTCCAGTCTTCCGGTGTTTCAGTGAGAGAGTTCCAATTCTCTATGGTTGTCTTCCAACCCATGCTCATAGGAACACTCACAACAATGGACAACCGAACTGAACCTGACTTCCTAAAGTTTGTTGACCTGAAACGCTCCACCTGGAATCCTCACAGATCCTTCCAACGGTCTCTGAAGTATAGCAACATGTGTCTCATGATCATCATTACAGTTGGGCTGTTCAAAATCAAGCATCCTATGCTAAAGAACGAGGCCATTGTCAAATACCAAATTTCAAAGAAGATGAAGCAGGACATGCTCTTCCTCATTGATGATGCGGGGATTGAGCCCAGATTTGGTCCACACAGTCTGGAGGAGATCCAAAAACTTGAGCCTTTACTTGAACTGGAGGATGTGGGCATAAATTTTTTCGATTCCCCTGCCCCACCCTTTCACAGCATAAATCCTGAGGCCTCTGATCTCATCAATATCTTTGTAACCAGGGAGGAGGGGAACCTTTTCCATGCCCGCTGGATTGTGAAATTGGCGGCTTTCTTTGGGACATACGGGGTCTGTTTACGCTGTTTCAAGGGTACAAGTATGAAGAAGGGGCACAAGTGTCCCCTAGCCAGGTGTCCTCTATGTAAATACCCAGAGTGCCCCAGGACAAGTCTTACCAACATAGACACCATCCCCCGCATGTGTACCGCCTGCAAGCTCTTCTATTCATCCCAAGAGTGCTTCAACACTCATCTCAAGCATTGCTTGGGCGCATTGGCACCGTTTGCGGCGCCACCTTTTCCGGAAGAAAGCTTTCGCTCCTCAAATCACACTCCTGTCAGACAACCTTTTGTAAAGTGTGTACTAGGAAACACTCCACCTTTGACCTCTGCTACGTTTCCAAAGGGACCCCATCCAAGTTGGAAGGAGAGATTTTCTATGCTGACTGTGAGTCTGTGGTCGATCCAGACACCGGCATCCACAAAGTCAACTTAATCATTGTTCAAGACCTTTATGAGAAAGAGTACATCTACAAAGGCTTCTCAGCCATGGCAAACTTTGTCCATACACTTCTGATCAAGGACAGTCCTTTCAAAGGAGGAACTTTTATCCTCCACAACAATGCCGGCTATGACGGCCACTTTGTTCTGGCTGAGCTAAGACGCCTGAAAATAAGGACCAAAAGACAAATTATCCGAGGCCAGCAAATCATAGCTTTGGACCTGTTCCAAAACGGGATTAGGTTTAGAGACTCACTTCAGTTTTGCCCCAACACCCCACTTAGTGCTTTCCCAAAAATGTTCGACATCCCCGGCTCCAAGGGCCACTTCCCTCATCTTCTCAACACTCAGCGCTGGATCAATTTCAATAACCCAGAACCCTACTGGGAAATTGTGAACGGTGTTACACATAGGTTTCCCCTGAAACACTACTTTCACCCTGAGGCCATGAGCGATGAGCAACTTTCCAAATTTGAGGCCTGGTATGCTGGTCAGAAGTCAAATTTTGAGCAAAACCAAAGCCTGCTTTACTGCCCAACCAGTGAGCTGATAAAATATTGTCGCCAAGATGTCACCATTCTCAGGCTTGGCTTTCAAAAGTACCGATCAACCTGGCTCCTCCAATATCCTTCCGTCGAGCCCCTTGCAAGCCTTACCTTCCCCTCTTTCAACAATGCCATCTACCGCTACTATTACATGCCTGAGAAGTCCATCGCAATCCTACCTCCCAAGGGCTATACAGGGCAGCCAGTTTCACCAATGGCAATGGCCTGGATCTATGTTATGACCAAACATCTCCAGCTAACTGATGTGAGAACTGGTCGCAAGGGGTTTGAGGTTAAGCTGGCCAAACACCACGTCGACGGGTCTGGAGTCGACCCTTTCGGAGCCAGACACATCTTTCAGTTTCACGGCTGCTTCTGGCATGGCTGTCGAAAATGCTTCCAGAAGCGCTCTCCTGTCTTGGAGGCTAGACTTGCTCGAACAAATGATTCTGACAATAAGATTTCCCAGCTTGCCCTCACCGGAATCCCCTACGGTTTCTTCAAGTTTCACATCATATGGGAATGTGAGTTTAAAAGGCTCTACAAAAAGGACCCCAAACTAAATCACTTGGTAAGCAGGTACATCTCTCTGTTCTCAGAAGAGGCACTTAGTCCGAGAGAGGCTTTTCGAGGCGGGCAAACAAACTCCATCATGCACCTGGTAAAGGAAGTCAAACCCGGCTATCAGCTACGCTACTTCGACTTTGTCAGGTAAATTTTTTCTGTGTGGTTCCATTTTGACGCTCTTTATTTTCAGTCTCTACCCGTCGGTGAACTATGGATCGGACGGAGAGGTTTGGCCTATAGGCCACCCGGACATATTCATAGGCAGCGAGATTGAGGACTATGCCGGCCCCATTGATGACTGGTTTGGCTTAGTGAAAGTAGAAGTAATCCCCCCTCATGACCTATACATCCCTGTGTTAGGTGAAGAGGTGAAGGGTAAGTTTATCTTTCACCTGTGCTCTGCTTGCGCCGCCAAACTTAGGGCTGGCCTATGTAACCATTCAGATGAGCAGCGAATGATTAAGGGGACTTTCTTTACTGAAGAACTTAAACTTGCGCTTGCTAAAGGCTATAGACTGTCAAAAGTCCTTGAGCTATGGCATTGGGGACCTGGTAAACGCTCTGAAGAGCTTTTCAGAGGTCTCATACGAGACCAGTATGCAAAAAAAGCCACCAGTTCCAAAAAGCCAGAGCTCAAGGAAGAACTAGAAGCTCTCATTTCTGAAACATGGAAAAGTGTTGGTATCCTCTTGTCGGAAAACATGTTTATGTATAACCCCTCCCTTCGCGCCTTGGCTAAGTTCTCTCTTAACTCATTCTGGGGCTTCTTGGGGGCAAGGAATGACCATGACATTACTGAGATTATTGACTCTTATGAACGCTTCCTTGAGATTGAAAATGACCCCAACCTGAAAGTGAAGGCTGTTTGCATTTCCGAGGATGAGGATCAGCTCATGATCACATATGCCCCTAGACATGAGTTTGCTGCTAAAAAACAAAATGTTGTCCTTGCTGCCCTCACCACTGCATATGCTAGGATTCGCCTCTATAAGGTTTTAGATGCCTATTCCCCCCATGTTGTTTACTTTGATACCGATTCTGTCATCCTATATCTACCCCCAAATGTTCACCCTCCCCCCTCCTCCCAAAGCTTTGGGGCACTCAAGGACGAGATCGCCTACGACCACGGACCCTCTGCCTTCATCAGCAACTACTCAAGTCTCGGTCCTAAGAGCTACGAATACGAGTTACACCTTTTTCACTACTTCACTTGTAACTTTTTTGACTTGCAGAGTTTGGCGAGAACATGAGAAAGTTCAGGAAGTGACCAAGCTCAAAGGGATTCATAAAACCAGCAGCACTAATATAAGTGCTGCTAAAATGCGCGAAATGGTCTCAACTGAGCCTGCTGACCCAACACTTGTTTTCCAGTTTCAAATACGGCGAGACTTTAGAGCCGGTAAAGTCTGGAGTGATGAATTGATGAAACAGATTCGATTCAACTCAAACAAACGCTGGATACCGCAACCTCCAGATGAGAATTGGACCAGTTTACCCTATGGATGGCAGTGATTTACCCCTTTTTGTTTACCCCTTTTTGTTACCCCTTTTTGTTTACCCCTGGCGCGGGCGCGGTACTGACATTGATAAAACCCTTTTTTTTACAGATCAAAATGCCTATCAGGTGGGAAACGTGTATAAAACGATGGAAGGAGTTTTCTGTATCCCAAGAGCAAGCGACCGAGGCCCTTCAGCGAGATCTGGACAAAAATTTCATGTGGCCAGCAGTGGAAGAATGCTTTGACTCTGAGAAAAGAAGATATGGCCAGCGAAAAATGCAATACTATAAAATCTGGCCTGTGAACCGGAAAAATAGAGAGATTCACAGCGGATCAACTGAATGCTTCTTCATTTCAGAGCGGACGATGGAGTGGATCATAGACGACGGTGGACCAACCAACATCGGGGTCTTAAGGAGCGAGGAATTCACAAAATACCATGACATTGTGACCGCCTATGAAAACGATAAAGAGCGAGAGGAGCACCTCTCTGCTATCCTCTGCTACAAATCAAGGATCCAAAAAGACGGCTTTTTCAAACATGACATTATCTCATTCCAGCATGCTCCTCCGACAAAGGTTCAGGTTTACTCCCTCTTCCCCTACTAGCTCCTCCCCTATTTCAGAGCAAAGTGAACTGGCTCGAGGCAAATGTTACGGAACTTCTCATGCTCCTTTACAAGGAGAACAGGAAGCGACCCCTCGAACCGGATGATCAACCGGAGCCGCCGGAGAAGGAGGAACAAGATCAACCCCCCGTTACTCGGTCGACGGATGCGCCCCACCCCATTCTGGAACCATCCCCTATGAAGGGGACGTTCAAGATAGGGCGGGTGGTTTTGGTTAAAGATGCTGATTCTGTGTTCTTTTTGCAGGATGATAAGGTGATTCTTTCCTTAGCTGTTGAACATCTCGCCCAACACTTGCCTTATCCTCAAGATGACTGGAATAAGGCTATGCTTGCCTTACGTGTATCTCCTGCAGAACTGGCTTGAATAAATTTTTATCCCTGGTCTTCCTCGGTCCCTCAAACCTTGTTTCTCTCTCATCTCTCTCACCTCTCTCATCTCTCTCATCTCTCTCATCTCTCTCCCTCAAAATGAGATTTTTTTTAGGAAAAATGAGTTTCAAGGAGTACATCCGTACGCTGGACAATGCTAAGCAAATGCATGGCAAGCTAAGGGATGAAGTCGAGTTAAGCATACGGAAATCATGTTTATTTACCCTTAGAGATCAGACAAGAGCCATAAAAGTATGGCTGATAAATCGAGACGAGCGAAAGGAGACTCAATCTATCCCACTGGAAGAAATTTACCTGAATGGAACTATCGTTGATTGGCTTCTTCATGGTGGTGACCTAAGTGAATTTACCTCCTACAAAAAAGACGTGGATGGACCATTTGTCATAACCAAACTTACCCTGGTAATCTTCCTCTCCCATACCTCCCTGATCACTTCTTATTGCAGGATGAGGCTAAACAAGCTTTTGATAAGGCTATGGCTATTACATCCAAGCTGGATGACAATTGGACTCCTCCCTACTCACAAGAAGTTGGAGGGGCTGTCCTTTGTCTATATAAAACAGAAGAGACCAGCAACCCCCCTCCAATGAGCCAATACTCACCAGTCAAAATCAATACCTTGAGTGAACTCAAGCTGGTTCTGAAGGAGCAGAAGGGGGTTGGGGTTCATGTACTGGACTTCAGCATCTGGAAATGTGAAATATTTCCGGTTAGCGCCTCTCATTCCCTTGTCCTTTACCAAGAATCTCTTTGCAGCCACTGCGGAGAGAGTTTGCGAAGGCGTACCGGGTAGAGTATGCGGTGAGATCTGTGATGCCCAATTGCACTGTAGCCGGTCACGCCGCACGTAATCACGTTCACACCGCCGCATGCTACAACTGGAACAAGGGCTTCAACTCACAGGACAACATTGAAAAACATTCTTATACCATTGTGACAGACTTAGTGAATGTTGTCTTTCTCATGGAAGGGGGGAAATTTATGTTTCTCCCCTATGATTTTCTCTATGAGTGGCACAAGACTTATTTCTGGTAGTAAATCTTTTCCCACTGTCTTTTTGATCACTCACTCACTCTTGTTCTTTCTCTCTCTCCCCCCCTCCCGCTTAATGATTATGCTTTATAGAATGTTTCGATCTGTGGAGAGTCCTGAGGTTGGGAGAGACCCTGCGGACTTGGTGGCTGACCAACTCCTTGCCTACGGTTCCCCGCTACCGCCCGATCGAAAGGATGACTTTCTTATCCTCCTTTGGACCCCTCACAATCCCTACAATGCCTTTGAGGCTAAATACCCAATATTCCTAAGTAGAAGATGTATTGAGGCTCTAGTTCAAGGTCTTCATGTTCCAGTCAAGTCCTTTATCCCGGAAGTGGAGGAGCGGAGAATAAAAATCGTTCCAGAGGTACACCTATGTGTGACATCACCTTTAAATGGGTCCCCGTTTTTAGTTGGATTTGAACTTAAACGAATATGGGAAGGATGGTAGCTATCACCTTATCCACATTCCTGTGTATGCGGCAAAAATAAAGTTCACACATGTGGGAACACCATACAACAATGACTGGAACATACAACCTTTCAAGGTTCTCAGTTTCAAGGCTCACGTTCCACCACGACTAACTATGGAAGAGGTTAATTTACTTTCCATTTATCCATACTAAATAAATCATTTTGCAGAGCCATCTGCCTATAAAAACACCAATACATCACATGACAAACCTCAGGTTTACAGTCCCAGTTTACAGCCAGCTGTATGCGGCACCCCAGCTGGTAAACAGGAATGAGCAAGTGTTTTATGTACATGAGCAAGCCAGACCCCTACTTTTTGACTTTAACGTTATCCATAATAAGAACACTTTTGTTTTCATTAAAGATGGTCGCCCCCTTTTTATTTTACCCGCCCACATTTTGCGCGATCTAGAGATGCAGCAAAGCGAGAGTGAGAGAGTCTACCAACGCTGTTTTAACCCCATGGCTATGATTGATACCTATGCCCCTCGCGCGTCCTACTCCAATAATATCTTTGCTCATAACTGATAAAAATTTCAGACAAACAAAGATGTCAAAAAACTATGATGATGAGAGCTCGGTGACTCTGAGGGAGCTGGCCGCTAGAGGAAACCTCGATGCACTGAGCACGCTGGAGAAGCGGACAATCAGCCAACTTCGCTCCGATATCAACAATTCCATAAACAACTGTAAGTAACTCTCTAACTCTAACTATGAATATTATTCTTTTTTTCAGCAGCGACGCCGCAGCGAGAGGGAGGTAAGACTAGCTTATGGAAACTCTTAAAGAAGTGCTTCATTTCAGATTCGAAGGTCGATCGATCAATTGGTTGGTCTGAATTTTTTTTCCTCTTCAACACTCCCTGGGTGAGAGAGCGGTGGAGCACAAAATTTAAAGTCCTTCTCTATGACCTTGGCTACATTGACTGGGACATTATAAAAATGCTGGAAGAGATTGGGACTGATGCAGAAGAAAGAGAACGAAGCTTTCCAGATGAAGGGGTCAAGAAGAGCGCCGGCGAGGAAATCGGTTTTTGTCTAAAGACTTGGTTAGATAGGGAGAGAGAGACTTGTAGACTTTGACCCCGGTAAGAAGAAGAAGAAGAAGAGGCTAGCAGACTACCAGCTGGAAGTTATGGGAGAAAGGCACTACCAGCCAGGAGAGGTAATCTTATGTTTATGCTTCATCTCTAAACCTCTCTTTTTAGGAACACGTGACCCGTGGGCCTGATGGTCGTCGAACCATGACAGTAGATCAACTGAGCCACTTCCTAACCGAAGTGCTAGCCAGGGACGAGGAGAACCCGTGGGAGGGGGAAGTCGATACCGTTGTTCCGAAGCCGGATTTTAAGGTGGAGGTTGAAAAGCCAACCGAGGTTGAAAAGCCCATGGAGGTTGAAAAGCCCGCGGAGGTTGAAAAGCCTGCCGGCGAAGAAGTGGAGGTCTGGGGGTATGGACCAGATCCCCTCGGGGCTCGCTCTGATGTGGAGAAGCCTATGGAGAAGCCTATGGAGAAGCCTATGGAGAAGCCTATGGAGAAGCCTATGGAGAAGAGGACGGCGGTTGTGGAAGAACCTGTGAACAAGCCCAAGCCCCTGGAGCTCAAGCCCCTGGTCTTCAAGGGACGTGTCTCTCACGACTGTAGACATCCTCTCAGAAGGCTGGAATCAAAGCGCCCAGGATGCGAGAAGGAGAACGTAGAGACAGGGCCGGAGTCGGGGCCGGAGTTGGGGCCAAAGTCGGAGCCAAAGTCGGGGCCAACGCTGGAGGCGGGGTCAAAGCAAGAGTCGGGGCCAACGCCGGAGTCGGGGCCAAAGCAAGAGTCGGGGCCAAAGCAAGAGTCGGAGTCGGGGCCGGAGTCGGGGCCGGAGTCGGGGCCAAAGCAAGAGTCGGAGTCGGGGCCGGAGTCGGGGCCGGAGGCGGGGCCAAAGCAAGAGCCGGGGCCGGAGTCGGGGCCGGAGTCGGGGCCGGAGTCGGGACCAAAGCAAAAGTCGGGGCCGGAGTCGGGGCCGGAGTCGGGGCCAAAGCAAGAGTCGGGACCAAAGCAAGAGTCGGGGCCGGGGCCAAAGCAAGAGTCGGGGCCGGGGCCAAAGCAAGAGCCGGAGTCGGGGCCAAAGCAAGAGTCGGGGCCGGAGTCGGGGCCGAAGTCGGGGCCAAAGCAAGAGTCGGGGCCAGAGCCATCGTCAAGGCAGGAGCTAGGGAGAGAGCCCGGTCTCATCGGTGGAGAGTGGAAGATCAAGAAGGCAAAGCATCGAAACAAGAACTCAGAGGTGGTAGAACCAACCAGGTACCGCTACAGAACAATAAAGGTATCTCTAACAGAAAGTCTTTCAGAGCTGGTACAACTCTCTTTGGGATTCCCCTACCCCTCTACCCAGAGGGGGGAGAGGGGGATGCACACCCCTGTCGACCCTGTCTGACCCTCATGATGGAGGCAAAGTTTCACCCATGAGTGATTAGCAACTTGCATTGGTTTTATTCTTACTAACCCTACTAATACTTTCAGTAAACCATTTATATCAAATACCTGTGTCCTCACTGAACAAAAATGGGTGCATTCCCTTCAATGTCCTGAATGAAAGGAACTAGTTTGATTTTCTAAGGTTTTCTAAGGATTAAAGGTAAAAAATGGATTCCAAGAGGAAGAAGCAGGTGGATGACCAGCCTCGAATCATCAACCATGTAACAAACAACAAGATGGAATTTACCCTGACAAGTTCTCTCACTCAAAACTCTCTATCACACACACCCTCCCCTTTGTTTCAGACTATCAGGTGTCAAGGATAAAGCAGAAACAGACAAGAAAGCCTGTGAACAAGGACAAAGTTGGCTACGGAATCGGTCACTGCATTCAAAAGGTTCCTCACACTCACTCCTCAAAGTTCTAATAAACACCCATTTGAAGCTGAAAAACTCAAAGAGTGGGGAAAAGGATGAGGATTCAGTCACAATCCACTTTGAGGCCAAGCAGGAGGGTGTCAAGATCAATCTAGGGAGCATAACCGTTTCCCCACCTAAAGCAAATATTGACACAAGATACATGTGAGCTATTTCCCTCAATCAAGGGAATATTATGAACCAGCTTTTGACAAACGCAAACTACATCATTGCCATCTATGATGGAGACAACGTTGTTTTTGTGGATGACTCTTTTGAGGTTGTTCTACTCTCTCAGAATGATCTGAAGGATTTCATTCCAGAAGATGTTCTTGAAGAGCTAAAGGTTACCCTTATAGCAGAACAGATGTTGCAAGAATGGAGGAATTTGAGAAACTGACGGAAGAGAAAAATGAGGCAGAGGAGGGGAGGTCTGTGCAAGACTCTTTCAAAAAGCAGGGGCGTGTGGATGGAGGATGATCCAGGAATAAGCTGCTGCCAGCCAATTCCATGCCAGAGTAGTGATTTGGTGCTCTATGGTGTGGGTTTATTTCTAGGTGGTTATTTTTAGGTGTTTATTTTCTCTCTAGGTGGTGGCTCCCATTTTTATTCCCAATAAAATCATTAACAAATAGACACATATCACAATTGATCACTGTGGTCCAACAAATCATTTAATATCCATTCTTTATGCTTAGTAGGCCACCCAAAGAAATTAATAAGAGCCTCCTTAACACCATCTCTAGTATGAGTCTTAAATATTTCAACATAATATTTTTCACTGGGGTCGAATTCTACTTGCTGCAATTGGTGTGGGTAGTAAGCTCCCCAGATAACTGCTCCGGTCATATCCTGGACCAGTGCTGAAGGGATTGGAGTCCCTTTTTTATGTTTGATAACCTTGAAAACCTCATCTGACCAGGTTCCCTGCCACTCTTCTTCCATATGGGGGATACGGTCAAGACTAATGCAAACAAAACTGCCTATGGGGGGTAATTTTTTGGAAATCTTCCCCCCACGTATGGGGAAAATCTTCTCAGAAATAACGAGAGGGTCATTTATGATCTCCAAAGGTCGCAGTTTTGTGGTGCTATGTTTTCGTATATTGTAATTTTTGAGGAAAATGGGAAGCATTTCCAACCATTGCCAACTTCCGCTGCTTTCCCAAACTCTCTCCAAATATAGTCTTATGGTTCTTATAAGTCTTTCAACCCCAAGGACTTTCTTATCCGAAGTTGAAGTATAGTTACCAATACCTTTCTCAGTGAGCCAGTTCTGAACTTCACCAGAAGTTAATGCCTTTTCCTGATCCCAAAGTATTGTACTCACATTAAATGGGAGGCGGTCTATTAAATATTTTAATCCTGCAAGGACTGATTCAGACCATTTTTGCTTTAGAGGGTAACTGGCAGAGAATTTAGAATAAGTATCATATGCTAGTAAAACATAATTGTAACCATCATTTTCAAAGGCAACCATTTGCATATCCATCAAATCAATCTGGAGATATTCTCCAACAAAGTTTGCTTCAACGTGATTTTGAGGGTAAATTCTCCTTGCAGGTCGAAGTTTTGTATAGAGGATTTGCTTCCTAGGGAATTCTCTAACGTCTTTTTGGCTAACTCTGAGACCCTCTATCTTGGCCCTCTTGTAGAGGGCGTCTTGCCCCCCAAAGCCCCCGCCTGAGTCCCCATAGTAAATCTTGGCAAGTGATACATTGCTTTCAATGGTGGGCGCTGTTTGACTTGAGGGTTCCGAAACTTGACTATCCCCTTTGAAAAAAGCCATTGTTGAAAATCTAATGGAATATCCGGTTTAGAATAAGGTATGCATGCACTCATGAGTAAATCATAGAACATAGCCGAGGTTTCTTTTCCACCGATTTTTATTGTGCCCAACTCATTTGGCATAACTTCAAATTCCCCCGTCTCTCTGAGTTGCTTAAGTAGTTTTGCACCACAATTTTTGAAGATTGGGTGAAAGATAGAATAGCCATTTTTCATCCCCTTCATAGAAACTTTCCTGAGCCTTCTGAGTAGGTTCAGAGACGTCCTGAGTCTTCTGGGTAGGTTCAGAGATGTCCTGAGTAGGTTCAGAGAGGGCATCCAATATAGCCAGAGACTCTGAAGCTATGGAAGATTGGTCAAGGTTAGGAATGGGTTGGTTCTCTTTTGAAATGGGGGTACTAGTTGATGGACGGTTCTCTGAAAAGGTTGGGTGCTCTGATGGTACTGAAAAGGTTGGGTGCTCTGATGGTACTGATAAGGTTGGGTGCTCTGATGGTACGGAGTGCTCTGCTCTGCTAGACGACACATCCATCGCCTGAACAGCCTGTGTAGACCCAGTGGCGGTGGTTTGTGTAGCAGTGTCCACCCCAGAGGTGGTGGTTTGTGTAGCCGTGTCCACCCCAGAGGTGGAGGTTTGTGTAGCAGTGTCCACCCCAGAGGTGGAGGTTTGTGTAGATCTAGACACTGGTTGTGGTTGTATTAATGAGGATGAGGAAGTTGGCTGAATTTTGTCTTTCAGGTCTTCCCAACAATCCTCAGCCACTACAACCCAGTGAGAGAAGAACATGATGCCACTATGTGCATGACAAGTGATATATTTTCAAGTAACAACTGTCTCTTTATGTAAACTTTAACTTTCCTATCTAGCAATTGACTCACCAAGTCAACATGAGAGTCAAAGCAATGCCTCTGAACCACTGTGTGGGGAACGGAATCAATGACAATAATGTTATAGAGCAAATTAAGAAGCAACTTAGTTATCTCTAGGTCTTGAGATTCCTGCTCAAACAGCTGCTTTATGTCCTCCTCGTTGAGCTTAGGAATCTCCTTTATCTTATCAATAAGTAAACCTTCCATGTTTAAAGAAAAACTGAACACTAACCTCTTTATATACTTTTTCAGCAAGCATGAAAAGTATAAATAGGGTTACTGTTTTATTCACTCTAAGATTTTTTTCAAAATATGGAACATTGATATCCAAAAGTCTGCAAGCAAACCGCTACCCCCATGCCTTCAATCCTGTCTATGTTATTGCAAATGGTGAATACACATCAACTCTTGTCTACAACCTTCCTAGACACTTCAGGTTCAGTGAGCCTACCTCTGCTTGCCTAATCTGGGTCTACCCAAAGCCAGATACTATCTGATTTTGTTCAACCCCAGCCATTCAACAGAGGCTACAAGTCCATCCTTGGTTCAACTGCTATGCTCACATACACCACAACAAAGCCCTGGGTCCCTCTTGTTAACAACTTTATACCCAACTCTGGCTCCATAAGAGTAGAGGCTGTAAACGGGGGAAAGGTTGAATTCATAAACTTCCTTACCCTTCAAATTGAACTAGCCCCCACCTGTAAGACTTATGATGGAGCCTAAAGCAATAGTTGACTTTGATACTTGATTAACTCTCCCCAACCATGCCCTTATCATAGGTGCAACTCAATCCAGTAAAAGCACACTAGTTCTAAATCTTATCTCAAATGCACAATTATTCACTCCTCCCCCCAAAAAGATAATTTTCTACTACAATCAAATGAAGGGCAAATACTTGGAAACTAAAAGAAAACTAGCAACAGAGGGGATAGAACTTTTACTCTGTAAAGGCTTCCCAAAAATAACTTTGGAAGACATTCCAAAGGAAGACTATCAAACCATACTTATTGTGGATGATTTTTCAGAAGAGGCATCATCCAGTAAAGAGCTTGCCCGTATTGCCACCAATGGTCGGCATAAAAACCTAAGCCTTTGGATCATCCTGCATTCACTTTTCAACAAAAGTCCAGAGTTGCAAACCATTGCTCAGAATGTTTGCTGGTTTTTCTTTCTACCTAGTGTAAGACTGGAGTCCCAACTGCGAACATTTGGTTCCCAGCTAGGGATGAAAGATAGGTTGGTTTATGCCTTTAAAAAGGTTCAGGAGGATCCTTGCATTTCAAACAGCTATCTCACAGTGGACACAGGGCCACAGACACTGGACATCATGCGTGTTTGCTCCCATGTACATGACCCTGTGCATCAGTATGTGTTCATGTGACCCTGAGTAAAAAAGTATATAAGGAAAACGTTTCAGTCATTTCATTTACTCATTTATGAAAAAAGCTAAATGCTAGACCAAGAAGAAGGTAGTCAAGAAGTGAAAAACCCCCGTTGCCAAGAAGCCTTAACCATTGCAAACAAGAAGCCCTCTCTAGCTGAACAAAAGAAGAAGCTACCACGGAATTTGGTGAAGTAAACCCCATAGGGTATGCCCATGGAGAAGTAAAGGATCCTGAGCCAGAGCTCAGCTACTTTGTTGAGCAAACACTGAACCAGGGTCTAAACGATGGAGCAACTGCAGCCTTCCTTTTTGTCAGACACCCTACCCAATTCACGCTGCTGAACACCATCATCTACAAGACCTGCGTTTGTCTATGACGTCTGGACAACACCGTTCCCACTGAGGAAGAGCTAAAGAGGGAGGTTGTCCTACTGGATGCACAAATGGATGCATTCCCATTGGGCATCACAGGAGACAAAGATAAATGATAACTCTGTCTCCATTCATCCCTACTACCCGTACAATTGTAAACTGTTGTGGATTCTTGGGACAACACCTGCCATGCGAGACAATGTCTGGAGCAATCTGGATGGTTCCTGGAACCTAGACTTTCTTGACAGTGGTAATGTTGAGGGTATGGGGACAGTACCCTCACAGTTCCTAACGGAAAGACAGAAGCTTCTAGGAAATGGAATAGAGCTTATTGGGCGTGTTTACAGTGATGTTCTCATGAGCACTGTGTCAATATCTCCCCCCAAACACATCACTGGGGCTCTATTTCCAAACAGCAAATGACACTTTTACACTGGTGTCACCAGATGGGGAAATGACAAAGTACAAGCCCTACATCACGGAGATGAAAGTTTGGATGAACTACCTGAAGCTCCCGGACGTTATCTCCCCTTGCATCCAGAACAAGATCTCTCATGGATCTGGGCTAACTTTCAACCAGCTGCAGTGTAAAACCAGAACCATAGCCAAGGGGCAGACCTACAAGACATGGCTCAATTGGCTAGACTCTGAGCTGCTTCCCAACCAAGTCTATCTCACTTTTGTGAGTCAAAAGGCAATGTACGGGGACATCAACTATGTCTCCACCTACTTTGAGATCATGAACCTAACAGACCTGATGTTTAGGCTGAATGGTCAAAACCTTCTTGTCCAGCCCATTCATTGTTCTTTCAAGTATAATGAGACAAAGAAGGTGCTGGACCTGACCAAAACCAATGCTTGCGAGGGCTAACTCTCAGTCATTGAGTGTCTAGACCAAGTGAGCGATCAACTCTCTCTATTGGCATTGGCTACAACTCCTACCTTCATGGGAACACGGTGTATGCTCTGGAGTTTGGGAAGTGCAGCTACAAATCCTCCAATGGGGGATCCCTTGACATTGTGATGGGCTTTGGTGAGAAGGGGATCCCAGAGGACTGTGTGGCAATGCTGTTCACAGAGGCCACCAAAACAAAGCCTATATAAGGGCTTAAATAAGATTCATTATGTGAAAATGTCAAAACAAAATGATGGAGGTCAATAAATTTTGCCTCATTGTGCCTATGGCATTTCTAACCATACCTGTAACAGTTTTACTGACCTGTGAACTGTACTTACTGAATAAGTTTCTACCTGCTGCTGCAAATAGCAGTAGTGAGAAGTGTCCCGTGGATCTTATTAAAAGGCCTGTGAACTGGGACATGTGTGAAAGGACCTGGATAAAGGACACAAACCCAAGGAGCATGATAATGCAGTGTCGGACAAGAGATTTTAAAAAGCGTGAGATAATGTTTTACAGTGAGACAAGTTTAAAGCTGAAAAAGAGGTATGGAACATGGATGACGAATAATGTGAAAAAGTGGTTAACTGACTGTGTGTACAAGACTTGTGAAAGATTTCCAATAAAGGAGGAGCTGACACCAAATTGTACACATATATCGATTTATGAAGGGAACATGCTTTGTTCAGATGATGATCACAAGTTTACTTCTCTTTGGTTAGGTGATACAGATTATGCTGTGGGTGGTGTATATGATGTGTTGAATTTCCTTGTTGAGATTCATTGTAGAAATAAAAAAGAAAATATGATATTTGACCTCACAATACATGTAAAGCAAAGGCAATGAGCAAATACAAGGTGAAAAGGGAGTTTTCAAAACAGGGCTAAAAAGAGGGGTGAAGATGATAGGATGTGATGGAAAAGGGGCTTAGGTGAGGGTGACCCTACTGGTGGCAAGGGCGCATCTTCATGGACAAGTGGCCTCAAGAGGATGGCCAGAAGCAGTTGCAATGGCGCACTCTCCACCGCCGCCAAGACTTGGATCCCATCAACTTCAGCCCGACTGCAACTTTGGCTGGCCAAAGCTGGAAGGGGCCCTGGAGGAGAACTGGCGGAGGGGGCCGCACCCCCCGCTCAGACTCACCATGCCTCCCAACCCCAGCTCCCAGCTCAGAAGCAAGGGCTCTGAAGGTAAAGGCATGGATGAGGCGGGCATTCGCTTCAAGCCCAAGGGCACCTCCTCCCCACTTTCTTCTCCCTCCGTAGAGATGGGAGGAATAGGGGGGAAGGAGAGGGAGGGTGAGCTGGGTCCCAAGCGCTACAAGCGCCTCACCAGCAAGAACTCCAACGTTCCCAACGTCGTCACCACCTCCACGGCCAAGGCTGGCATGGTCATGGGCAGCGGCACCTCCTTCACCGTCTACATGGGGCCCAACGCAGACTCCTAGAAGCAGGGGCAGGCAGTGCATCTGAACATTCACCTCAGCTGCTGCAGACCCCAGTCCATGAAGGGTGATGGGAAGCGGACTCCACTAAACATGGTGTTGAGTCAGAAGATGGAGGGAAAGGAGGGAGAGGACAGTGAGGAGGAGACGGAAGTGCTCTAAGTGACCACCCCAAAATAGTGCAGAGGCTAGCGGCAGACTTCAGAGGCTGGCTATAGCTGGACCTGGTCTGGGCGCTCTATAAGAGGAGGCCTCTGAGGCCTCAAGCACCATTCTGACCTCAGTCAGCTCCGGAGAACCTAGACCATGTCAGCAGAGCGAAAGCTCCAGCTACACAAGGCTCTAGATGGACTCCCGCTGGGCATGGCCGAAGCCATAGTAGGTTTTGCCCAGAGCCAGTGCAAGGCGAACAAGGAGGGTGAGCAGCGGCGCCAGCAGTCAGATCGAGGCCCTCGATCAACGCGGCCCTCCAAAGGCCATCCTCTGCGACGCCCTCCCCAACAAGCCAGGACCCTGAGGGAGGCGCAAAGCCACCCGACCCCATTGCCCCGGCCAACGGCAGTGACAGGCTCTCCAAGATCTCCATCAAACCCCCATCCACCAGCACCTGGAATACAAGGGACACCAGAACGAGTCCAAGTTCCAGGCCCACTTTCGTCAACAGGCTGCTAGCCTCAAGCGAGGAGTGGAGAAACGGGTGAAGGGGCCAGACGGGGAGAGGGAGGAGAGCGGGGTGGGGAGCGGTGCAAGGAGAACCAAGCGCATGAAGCTCACCGCCTACACCTGGAGGAGGCCCAGAAACAAAAGGAGCGGAAGAAGGAGGAGCGCACTGGGAAATGACGGCGCAGCCGCAGCCCCAGCTGAAGCCACAGCCACAGTCGCAGCCATGGACAAGGCCAAGGCCAACCCCGCGAAAGCTCCAGCTCATCCTCTTTGTTCTTTCCCTCTGCTGGCATAGAGCGATGGATTCCGGGCCTTCCTCCAGAGGAAGCATAGGCGAGGTTGCAGGGAGGGCGAGTTGTGGATCTTCAGGGCTGCATGGCTGCATCACTCCTATCCTCCAAACAGCGCGGCCTCATCAACCTCATAGGCCACTCTGCCTGCCTCTTTCATCACAGATTGCATGGTGTCTATCTTTTCAGCTACTTGGGCCATGCACATAGTAACTTGCTGGTGTTCCTTGGAAGTGGGGTCCAAGGAGTTCAGGTAGTCCTTCAGGTGGTAGAGCTCAAACATCACCCGCAAGTACTCGTCCGAGATCTCCTTGTAGGCCAGCACCTTGTCCCCAGATTCCTGCGGTGTGGCTGAAAAGTCTCCTGTCAAGACCATGTGCAGCACCAGGTTCCAAGCCTGTGTCCACTCAGATCCCCATCTGGGACCTCCTGCTGCAGCTCCTGGCAGGCAGGCAGTTCAGGCAGACTCCCTCCTCCACCCTGCCTTTCCTGAGCCGCCTCTCCTACTGAGTTCACAGTCACCAGGGACTCTTCCTGACTGGCCAGAGAGAGCTTCGAGGCAATCTCCTTGTAGGCAATGAGGCACTGGTCTTCCAGTCCCTTGGCCAGCTCAGTGCCCAGAACCTGGGCTGCTGCTTTGCAGTAGCCGCAGATGGTGGAGGGTTCAAAGGTGCCCTGAACAATGAGCTGAACAAGAAGGTTCTGCCAAATGTAGTCCTCTTGGTGGGCGCATTGGCGGCAGCAGTAGTGGGCACCCTGACACACGAGTGCAGCATTGAGGCGCTCTATGCCGGCCTCATGGTCTCCTAGGAGTCCGCCGGTTGCTGCATCCATTGTCCATGCACTCCCTGCACTGGATGACCACTTGAGCTCTTCTGCACTCTGCATTTCTGCTTAAAGATTTGTTTCTTAGCAAAAGTGTCAGTGTGGAAGGAACTCATGTCCCTAACATGCCTAAAGCTCAGGCTCAGTCTCTCTATCCTCTCTGCGATTGGGATTGTTTGGGGGCTCTCTCTCTCATCCCATCTCTCTTCTTTGGGCATTTACTTGATTGAGACGGGTCATTAGTCCATGAATTGTATGGAGTGAAGCAATGTGAAGACTGCAGTTTTGCAAGGAGGCCAGAATTGGAGGCTATATTTTCTAAACCAGCAGACTAGTGCACAAAGCATTCTAAACTACACTAGGCACCACTGCTGGTGAGTAAAGAAGCACAAAAGAGGGGGTGTTTGGGGTGAAGGAAGGGGAAGCATAGAAGGTGCTGGCCCCGACCAGACGTCCTCTGGCCTCCTTGATGAAGTCCAGGTGCTCCGCGTTGGTCAGCTGCTGCATTTTTTGGGCATAAGTTGCTCAAATCATTAACAAATTCAGTAAACTTTTTTGATTAAAGCCCTGTTTGCTGCGTCAATTGAGCCTACTCGCAGCTTTGTAAGTTGCCCAAAAAAAATTGGGCAACAAATCATATTTTCAAAATCCACAATAGGGTTTGTCGTTTGCTAAGCGGGGACCGTGCTTCTGCTTCACTTGCACAGCCCCAATTTGGAGAATTGTCTAGAAGACGAGTTTTTGTTCAAAGTCATTTGTGCCAATTCTAAATCTGTGCTTACATTTGAAATTGATTGAAAAACCATGGACTTCCCCTTTTGAGTGACTGGTGAGGGGACCAACAGTTCAAATTTTTTTTTCGAAATTTGCTAATATTAGAACCTACTTTGGTGTAGTTTTTGTTGAGAAATCGGAATCTGCCATTGTTAACGGCCTATTTGTGTCCTAGCAAAAATTATTTAGGATTTTCGATTTTATTTGTAAGGGTCACCCCTTATGTTTAATCCACTTCCAACCTCAATTTTGACATAAAAGAGGCCAAAAATCAAAATTCTGGAGGCGCCATGCCACCCTCCATGGCCGATTTACTATCCTGATGTCGAGTTTGGAGCTCCAGGCCCTGCCAATCCCCATGCCAAACATAATGTATGGACACCAGATGGCGGACAGCAGTTGGATCACAGATGAACACTTTTTAAAAAGATTTTTGGGCATAACTCGCTCAATTCTTAACCAAATTCAGCAATCATTTTTTTTATTAAAGCTCTGTTTGCTGCGTCCATTGAGCCTACTCGTAGCTTTGTATGTTGCCAATGGAATATTTGGCAGCCAATCATATTTTCAAAATCCATTATAGAGTTTGTTCTTGGTTAAGAGGGGACCATGCTTCTGCTTCGCTTGCATGGCCCCAATATATATATGTTATATAATACGGGTAGTAATATGGATTGTGCATGCTGGATTTTAATCAAATCTTGGCATACGATACCATTTTGGATAGATCTTAGCGAGTTCTGCAACATATATTAGGCGCACTATGCTCCACTACGATCGACATTGAAACAACTTGATAACGTGCTAATTTTTGACATTTTTGGCCATTTTCTGATTTTACTACTTTGTATCTCATTCAGTTTTTACCTTTTCTGGCAGACTTTATTTTATATTCAAGGCAAAACAATTCTGTTTAGCATCACCTCTTATTTTTGTCAACTTTTTGCAATTATTTTAATTATAAATCACAATGAGTAAAGCCAGGTCTTCTCAGGAAGCAGATGTTTCAAGGCAATTATAGAGTATACAAGTGTGCAACATTTGGCATGAGTTCTGCGCTAATCCACTCCAGGATGGGAGGGAGGGAAAAGCGTAGTTTGTAACAATGCCGCTGGGAAAGGTGGTGGGCTGTACAATGTTGCCAAAGCGATGGTTGATGGCCTAGTGCATGAAGCTGAAGCTGAGGATGTAAGAAGGCTTAAGCATCATGTCCGCCATGAAGTCCACCACACCTTCCGTTTCTTTACTACATCTAACAATTGCATAGACACTGACTGTACAAAGCAGGAAGGGGCCAGCTAAATAGGAAAAGATAAGGTCCAGATGACCAAAGTCCATTATGACACTGAAGCAGTGCAGACTCCCCGCATTCCGACTAAATCACAAGGATTGGAGGAAGTCATGGCTACCAAAAGCAAGGTAAGGAATGGGTACATCTAAAGGGAGGGGACAAGGCATCAACATGAAGAGTTGGGTCCCATGTTCTTCAGTGTAGGCCTACAAGGCGCAGCTCTTCCTCCACTCCCAGCTGGATCTGCTCTGGGTTGTAGAAGGTCAGCACCAACTTGGACCGGCGGACAGCAAGGATGGGCTGCTGTAGGAGGAAGAAGCACTGAGTGGTGTTGGAATGCAATGGGAGTAGGCCTTGCATAGATGCGCTCGATCTTGAGGAGTGAGTTGAGGGAAGGATGAAGTGTGGGGTTGTGTGTCCTCGTTTTCTGGGCGGTAGTAGGTGGGCAAGCCAATGCTCACTTGCCTGCGAGGGGGACATAAGGGAGGAAGAGAGGCTTGAGGTAGAAGAGCGGTGCTGTAGGGCAGGTCTTCTTCAATCTGCTCCCCTCGCCTCCTCATCCAGTTGGTGAGACTTGATCCAGGTCCTGGACCTTTGTCAGGCCAGCACTTGCTGAACACAGAGATGACAGAGTTGATGATGTTGTTGATAGTGCGGATGATGGACAAGCCACAGCTCGTGAAGCAGGCAAGGTAGAGCATCACCGCACAGAGACCAACCATCACCACGATGGACAGGGTTGCTCCCAGCATGAAGTAGATGGGCCACAGGATCCGGTCCTTCAGACTTCTCACCTCCTCCTCACTCTTCCTTCTCACCTCCTTTAGTCCCTCCGTCATTGCTCCTACCACTCCAGTCAACAATCTGCTGTACTCCTTGATGTTTCTGGACACCTCCTCTGGCTCCCAGGGGAGATGACTGGAGAATTGAAGCATGGCCTCCACCTGTCGATCGATGCAAGGCATGTCGGCTGAGTAGGCTTTGAGGGCGGCAAAGGGTTGGAGGATAGGGACGTTGTAGAGGGGAGGAACATCAAAGGTGATGTCGGGTGCTAGCTTGTGCAAGTGTGGGCTCATCAGGTAGGTGGCGATGACGCCAACTGTGAGGTTGTGGAAGTAGTTGCCAATCTCGCCTTTGTCTGTCTTATCCACAAACTTGAACCGTGTCACCTGATTGCAGTGCACTTCTGGACTAAACCAGGTCAATCCCTACTGCCTCCCTCAGGCAAGTAGAGTATCTGGCTGTTCATCAACTCCACTGGCATGAACAAGGAGCAGAAGCTGTTTCCTGGCAGGTGGTGATTAGGATAAATCCGCTTCACCTCTGCCCTGTGACACTGGCTGATGAAGATCATCAATCCCTTCAATTTAGCCGCAATGTCCTGTCACTTCAGCATTGCTTGCAGACCGTTGGTGGGGTTGAGATAGAAGAGTTGCCGGAAGATCTGGTACTGATGCTCTTCCAGCACGCAAATCCTATGTTCATCCAGCAGTTAGCTGTCGTGAATGAACTTTGTCATCACCTCTACAATGAAGTGCAGTTTGGAAGAGACTGGATCGGGGCTGTTCTTCGTCTTCTCTAGCTTCAAAAGCCTCTTGTGGATGGCATCAATGCGTTGGCGTTGGTGGGCTAGAGGCTCAGCTAGATTCACTAGCCTCTTCTTCCTAGAAGCCCTGGAAGCCCTTCAGCAGGAACTGGTAGTAGCGTGAAGGCCTCAGACCAATGCGCTTCATCCTGCTAAGCTCAGATCCTAAGTCTCTCTTTCCAGTGTGTAGTGGAGGTGCAGAGGAGGAATTGACACCGCTTTCCTGGCCTACCTCAATCTGAGGATTCACCACCACCAGCTTCCTGTTCACTCTCATCGGCAGCCCTTCCTTGGACAGTAGGATGTCTAATGGAAAACACTTCAAGCCGGGCTGATGCCAGGTGTAGTCGGGGTCTGGAAGGTAGGTGGAGAATGCTGATTGCAGGGATGCAGACGGAATGCAGATGCGATTCTCTCCAATGACCTCTGCGTCATTGGTGCCTTTGAGCTCATAGGGGCAGAAGGACAGCAAGGGGGACTTGTCCCAGATGATGGTGTACGTGATCTTCTTGCAGAACTCCGGCTCTTTGTGGCACCCAGACATGGAGCCCAGGCTGGACACCACTGCCTCGTGCTGGACTGCCACCTTTCCTACCATGAGGATGAAAATCAAGTAGGTGACGGTCATGTAGCCCCACCACTCGTAGATGGGAAACATGGTGGTGTTGGTGGAGTACATGTAGGGGCCAATCGATCTGGACCAAGGGGACATCCCTGAAGTTCCAGGTCTGCCAGGCCATGGCACATTCATGCGGTGCCACATTTCTCAAGTCTTTCCACACTTGCTTCGACCACTGATTGAAGAAGGAAGTGTAGGGGCGGAAGTGGTGAAACTCAATCTGACACCTAGCTGCAGGGACAGTTGGAAGGCGGTAGTGGTAGACGTAGAGGTCGACGGGGTGGTAGACAACCTCCTCCTTCCATTGGTCCACGGAGCAGTCTTGATGGAAGTCCGGGTAGACAAATGGCCTTCCCCCTGTCAGCACCTTTGGGCAGATAAAGAAGTCCACTCAGGCGGAGGGGGCGCTGCTGAGACTGCAGGGGGCTGTAGAGGTTCGTGTGGGATGTGTATTGGAGGAGTGGGCGGCTGCACTTGGGCGTCTGCTAGCAGCTGTCTGCATGATGGAATAGGAGCAGCACTTGCACCGCCTCCTAGACACACTAGGCTCAGCAGCCCAAGCAACAGCCAGAGAAAGTTTCCCTGTCTTCCCACTTTCTCTCTCTTGATCCACTGAGGCGGCAAAGCCAGCGGTGCTGACTCAGCCTCCTCTGCCGAATGTTGCCGCATGGCTGAGATGGGCAGAGAAGCATCCTGAGAGACCCAGCTGCTGAACTGTTCATTCTGCTGCATCTGCTGGATCTCTGCCTCTCAGCTGTGCTTCGGAGTGATGCTGAAACCAAAGCTTCAGATGCTCCTTGTCCCTGTAGCAGCCTTGGACCAGGCTGAGGAACTCCTTGCACAGGCCACTGGGCTCCTGCTCTAGACGCTCCTCCTGGAGTGATAGCAGAGCCTGAGTGTCTCTAGGCATCCTCGGCAGGTGGGTGTTGTAGAAGTCCTGTGTTGGCTGGCTTCCCACATCGGCCTCATCCAGGGACTCGTATATCACTCTGCGCCTTCTGGTAGACTGGCGCTTCAGTATGCCTCTTGAAGGCTCCCGGGTGGGAAAGGTCCTGGGAGTGGAAGGGAGGTGGACTTCTTCTTGTCCTTGAAGAGCAAGCTGACCATCGTCCGTGACCTCATTGCTGACATCAGGTTCCAGGTTCACTCCTTCCCCTCCCTCTCTTCCTGCTCCTACTCAGTGGTGTGCAAACGAAAAAATTTCGTTTTGTGTCGTGCGCACAATGACTCGAATGGGGTGCCAGCCATTCCGTGCGTGTTGTTTTTGTGTCTGACACGAAACAATATTCATTTCGTGTGCTCATAGAGGTTTCCTGGAAATTTTTTGCTCTTGTTGACGAAGCGGTCCATGGAGCCCACCGGCACAACACCTCGCCCAGCTTTCACCTCCTTCTTCTTGTTCTCTACCACTTGTTTCTGACGTGAATCTGAACAGAAACAATGAACACAAATGAAACAAAAAGTTGATAGGAAACCATTGTAGGCGTCTTTGAGTTTCTTCCACTCATCGGGGTACTGCGATGCATGATGCTTGCGAAAGTGGTTGACGAGGCTCTGCAGGTTCCCTCGCGCCTCGTACGGACAGTTGCTGGCTGCTGTGAGGGGCGTCCGACAGAGAACCACCTTTCCGTCCTGTGTGGTGTCGATCCAGCCTTTTGGAAGAGCATCCCAAGCCTTATTTTCACGTCTCTTTCCCATATTTACATCTTTCTTCCACACAAAACACAATGAGCAGGGACACAACATATGCAATACCTCTGCTCCCTTCATTCAGGGACTCTTACCACAGCGTCAGGAAGTGCGCAGTTGCAGTGGCAGTGAGTTGAAGAAGGTTGAATGCGTGCCAATAACTTGCCAACAGCATCCAAACCAACGTTAATTTCCAGCCCAGTTTGAGTGTATTTGAATGAAAAAGCAGAAATTATTGCGGCAAGAAGAGGAAGGTATTCCATGACGTACAGGACAAGGCACCATGAAAGGTGTGAAGAACAGGGAAGAAAAGTCATGCATTCCATCACAGTGACCTTGTATAAGAGCTACAACAACGGCTGGTGTGGTGAGAAAAATCTGGTCTTGGACCCTGGAGCGAAGGACATTTCTATGAGCACACAAAAACAAAACGGATTTGGATTTTTTTGTTCTGTGTCTTTTGTGTTTTTGTGTCTTTGTTTTGCACGAAAAAACAACACAAAACGCAATATTTATTTTGTTTTTTTATTTTGTGTTTTTGTTTCCGTGTCTTTTTTGTGTTTTGTGCGCACATCACTGCTCCTACTCCCCATGGTCTGGGCGGAACTTCTGGGGCATTGATGGCTGCGGAGGCTGTTGGAGGCTCATAGAGGATGGGAATGAGGTTGGCGATGTGGCTGAGCATCAGCTCATTGTGTTTGCCGCCTCCTTTCACCTTCTGCCTCCCCAGCACCATTGCCTCCTGTGGCTCTGAGAAGCGTGAAGGCAGCAGCTCCACCAGGCAACCTAGCTTGAAGGAATGCCTGGGAGCATTGTCCTTGCTGAGCCACACCAGCTCTCCTTCCATGGGCTCTTTCTGAGCCTCGCCCTTCTTGGGCTTGTAGTGGTTCTTGAGCTCCTCGATCAAGACCTGGGGCAGGTTCCCCTTGAACACCTGCCAGAGCTTCATCAGCTGGTGCTTGTACACATTCAACGCCTTTCCCCTAGCTCCATAGAGTTCTTCCGGGTCCTTCACTTCATTGTCCCAGTTGGGCGGGAGGACAAGGTTGAGTTGAGGATGGAGGAAGTGTGCAGGGGTGACGATGGAGCTGGACTCGCCATACGCAAAGAGGGGGCGACAGTTGATGATCGCCTTGGTCTGCTCCAGCAAGAGCATCAGCTCATACTCCTTCAGCTTTTGCCCCTCCGCCAGCCTCTTCAGCACCTTTGCTGTCAGCCCCACCATGTTTTCCACCAAGCCTGCAGAGGCTGGATGAGTGGGGGGATGGTGCGGAGTCGGATGTTGTTTTTGGCAAAGAATGAGGTGATGGCAGGGTCGTTGGCCTTCCACTCTCCAGAGCTTGCCTTGCTGAAGAACGACTTAGTGGCCCAGAGGAGCGGCTTGGCATTGTTGCAGTAGACCTGCCTGGGGAAGCTGACCCTGGCCATGATGGTGGCCAAGCCATTTGCGATGCTCTGCCCTTCCAGGTCTGGGATGAGCTGGAGCGCCACTGCATGCACCACCTGGCAGAGATACACCAGGATGTACCCGGTTCTCTCCACCATCAGCTCCTTCACCTTCTCGTACTTTTGATAGGACTCCAGCTTGTGTTCAGGGTCTCGGTAGACCTGAATGTAGATGATGGGCCCCTTCAAGTTGATGGGCATGTGCTGCATGGTGCAAGCACTGTCAAAGTGCAGTGCTGGATATGGGCAGAAGCGAGGTGAGGCAAATGGCATTGCCTCAAATCTCCTGCAGACGCTGCACAGTCTTATGAAAGACTGCATCTTCCAAATATCGCTAGTTATCCAGTAGTGCTTTTGGAAGAGCCCTGCCGTCACTCTAGCTTTCAGATGCCCTGCCAGTTCGTGGAAATGGAGGACAAGAAGCATGGTGAAAGGATGGTCGTTTGGCAGGAGTAGAGGGTGTTTGGTGTCCAGAGGGATGTTTGCCATCGCCAGTCAACTCCCGCAGCGGAGGAGGCCGGACTTGCCAAGGAACAGGTCCAAGTCCCGGACCATGTTTGCCTCTGCCATCTGCAGGCGTCCTTTCTCCTTGGTGAGGACGGAGATGACTGGTCTGTAGGCCTTCATCTGAAGGTGGCGGACCCAGAGCTCCTCGGAGGCTTCCTTCTCGTCCGCCGTCACCGCTGCCGTCCCTGGATTAGGCATTCCTTTAGCCTTCCTCCAGGCTCTGCGTACATAGGTGGTGATGCATAGAAGGGTAGGGTGACCTCCCTTGTGGAGGTACTGCTCGGCCTGCATGTGGAAAGGGCCGGGGATGCTGGGCTGGGTGACCAGCTTGCATGCGGAGTTCACCATGATGTGGTACTCCTGTCCAAAGGCCTTCTCCTCCTGCTTCCATTCCAGCAAAGCCAGTCCGTCCACCTTGTGGGCTGGAGGCTCCCAGTTGGGGAACTGGTTGGCCTCGCCCTGGGCCCAGCTGGGGCCATAGAACCAGAGGCGGAATTTGTCCTCCTGCATGTAGTCTGCAAAGCGGATGCCTCTGGAAGCAAGGTCGGCGGGATTGTCCTCGCTGCAGATGTGATGGAGGGAGAAGTGCACGGACTTCAGCAGGCTCCAAATGCTGTTGATCCGGTTGTTGACATAGGTGGTGGGCCCGCATCCAAGGTGGATCTGCTGGAGGGCAATCATGCTGTCCATGTAGACGTGCTTCTCCACCATGCCAATGCTGGCCGGCAACTGCTTCTCCACAAAGCGCAGCAGCTTTGCTGCCTTCTCCACTGCCAGCAATTCCAGCTTTGGAATTTCCTCCAGACGACCTGGGTTGGGAGAGGCCTGGGAGAGGAGCACTGTGCAGTAGGCACTGCTGGAGATCTTGCGGCAGTTGCCGTGCTCATCAAGGATGCCAATAGGGATGGAGCGGGAGGAGCTGGATGCAAAGGAATAGGCATAGCAGCAGCAGCCATGTGCCTGCTTGCTCGCATCCGCGAATGCCAGCAGCCAGATCTTCGACGTCAAGGACCAGGCCACCCTCCTCTGGATCTTCACCTAGGGCAGTCCTTCCAGGTCCTCCAGCACTTCCTTCCACCAGTCCTTGAACTGGGCGGTGACAGCGTAGTCCCAGTTGTAGCCGTCTGCCTGGATCTGGCTGAAGAGGAGTTTGGGGAGGATGATGACGGGTGAGTGAAGGCCGTGCAGATTGAAACAGTGGGCAAACGTCTTGATGACGGTCCGCTTGGTGCAGGGCCAGAGGGGGAACTTGATGTCCATCCGGCCAATGTAGAAGGTGTCCAGGACAATGTCCCAGCCCACGCCCAGCACCTTTACTCCCTCGATCTTGCCCTTCACCTCCTCGGAGAGGCTGGCATTGAAGACCTTGCTGTTGCTCACGAACTTGCACAGGTTCATCTTTGCTGCATCAAAAATGGTCATGGCCTCTCTCTTCTTGCGCAGAGCCTTGGAGACGTTGGAGGTGTTGAAGGCAATATTGTTGACATAAATGAGCGACTGCATCTCCTTTGCCAACTCGGAGCCCTCCTCCTCCAGGAAGGAGTTGATGACGACCTGGAGGACGGTGGGGCTGCTCTTGAACCTAAAGCCTAGCGTAGTTCTCAAAAGCCCGGCGGTTTGGTGGGGTCCCAGAGCCAGATTAATCTGGCCAGGTCTTTGTGTTCTGGAAGAAGGAGGATCTGGAGGAAAGCCTTCTCCAGATCTCCCACCACCAGTATCTCCAAGAAGCGGTAGCAGAGGAGGATCCTCATCAAGGATCCCAGTAGCTGAGGCCCCATCTCCAACAGGTTGTTTAACGTGGTGTTGGGCAGGACTCGCGCTGTGGGGTCCAGGACGGGGCGGCATTTGGTATGCTGGGAGGTGGATTTCTCCACCGGGAAGCAGGGCAGGTAGAAGACCTGTCGATCCTGCCTCTCCACCTCCTCCAGCGGCACCTCCTTGGAGTATCCAGCTTCCACCATCTGTTGGATGGAGAGATGGAAGGCATCCCGGAGGTCTGTCCGCTAGTCCAGCTTCCTGCAGAGGCTGTACAGGCGATTCAGCGCCTCATTCTTGCCGTCCCTGGATCCGTCAGGGAACCTTCCATCCCTGAAAGGGAAGGGCGCCATGAAGCAACCTCCACTGTTGCGCTGGAGATCCTCCTTGAAGCGCTGTAGGGTGGCGGCACAGGCGTCCTGCTGGATCTCTTCCTCCATGAGGCCCTCTAACTTGAGAGTGTAGAGCTCCTTGAGCTCCCCATTCATGCTCACGTTGACGAGGATGGTTGCCTCTTCTTCCTTGAGAGCATCACCTCAAGCTGAGGCGCTCCGATGAGCTGCTGGCCAACGGGGGAGTTGTTGACTGAGAGGAGGGGCAAGATGTTGGCCTCTCTGGACATCTTGCCCAGGATGAGGCCTCCGACATCCAGGCTGATCAGGAGGTGCACTGGCATGTACACGGGGCCCACCTTTGGCGGCATGTTCTTGATTGCCGGGAACTTGGCCACAATCGCCTCCCACCTGTCCGCGGACAGGGAGGGAAGCATCTTGACAGGTGGGCAGATGTCTTCCAGAGCCCTGGCCTTGAGCTCCATGCTGAAGCCGTTGGCGGTGCGCAAGTGCAGGCTCATGATCATCATCCTTCTTGGCTGGCGCAGTGACTCTCCGAAGACACCCACATTCACTACCTCTTCTCCTATCACAGGGAGGCTGAGTAGTTCAGCGATGTACTTCTCAATGCAGGTGATGTGCAAGCCAGTGTCCAAGAGGCAGTTGATGTTCTCCGAGATGGAGCTGTCCTGCACAGGTGATGCGGCCACTTCAGCATTGAAGCAGATGACAATGGCCTCGTTGCAGTTGCTCAGGGCGTCGGAGTAGTCCGTCACCGATTCCATCGTTGTCGTCATGGCCATCGGTAGCAACGAACCACCTCCAGGTCACTTCCCTCCTTTCTTCCCTTCCTTCTGCCAGGCATCCTTCTTCTGAGGCTTGTGCTGAGTGGAGGAGGGGCAGGAAGAGGAGGGATAGGACTTGTTCTGCTGTTGTCGCCCTTGCGACTGGCGTTGTCCTAGCGACCGTTGCTGGGTACCCTGCTGTCTGCCGGTGGGCAAGTTGTTGGGGTAGGCCGCGTAGCAGAGGGCAGAGTGGTGGCTGGCACTGTTGCAGTTGCTGCAGTTGTATGGGCTGCAGCACTGGGACACCATGTGCCCCTTTGTGAGGCAGCAGTAGCAGCGGTCATACTTGGCAATCTGGTCCTTGCACTGCTTGGTGCTCTTGAACTGGTTACAGTCCACCACCTTGTGTGGCTGCATGCAGATGGAACAGCTCTGCTCCCCCCTGCCTCCTGAGCCCTTACTGGCATACTTTGATGAAGAGATGGAGACGGGAAGGATGGAGGGCTGTGAGAAGAGCTGCTTCCTGGAGGGCTGCTTGTGGCAAGTGGAGGACACGGAGGCAGAGGAGGAGCTGGCCTCCAATGTCATGGCCTGGAGCAGGGCGCTCTTGTTGTGCTGCGCCTCCACCTCCTTGTTCAGGACTTGAATCAGGTCATAGAAAGTGACCTGATGGGACAGGAGCCCCTGATTGGTCAGCTTCTTTGCGACCGCATTCGCCAAGCGGTTGCTCAGCTTATTCATAGCTACGCTGACAAGGAACTGAAGCTGGGCCTCCTCCATCTTGCATTGCTGGGCAAGAAAGAGGTAGAGGTTCCGGAGTAGCTCAAGTGCAAGGGCTCTGCTATTGCTCTTCTCCAGCTCTGTAGGCAATGGGCAGGTCCGTCGACCTGTTTACCTTGCAACCCCTGGACCCAGTGCAGCCGTCGCTGTATACTGGAAAGAGGACTGTTGCAATCAGTGCCTCCTGCAGGGGGCGGGGGACAAGAGAGCAGAGGCAGGCAAAGTCCCGAGGCTCACTGCAGCCTAGGCCTGATAAGCCCTGCTCACTGCAGGCTGTTGATTGATGCTTGCAGCATCAATGCCCGCTCTTGCAGTAAACAAGCTAGGGTCGCAGTCAGACTGAGCTGCAAAAGCAAAAAAACACCAAAAGGTTTTCAAATGCCTATTGCTGCTCCAATTTTGAAAGTTGAAGCAAAGAGTACTGGCTGAGGCAGATTGGCAGCAAGGCCAAAATGCAGGTGCAGAAAAGTTGATCTTGAGCGCTCATATCTGTCCTCTCCAGAAGCCTTTTGGAAGCCAAAAACAAGAAGAAAGGTGTGCACTCCTTTCGTCCTGGCTGGAGAGCAGGCTGTTGTTGACTTGGAGCAGAAGCTGCAGCCAAAGCTGCTGTCGGTGAGGTCAATTGCAGGGGTACTAGCTGAAAAGCCAGAACCTGACAAACTGCTACCAAGCGCTGTGCTAATCCACTCCAGGATGGGAGGGAGGGAAAAGCGTAGTCTTTAACAATGCCGCTGGGAAAGGTGGTGGGCTGTACGATGTTGCCGATGCGATGGTTGATGGCCTAGTGCGTGAAGCTGAAGCTGAGGATGTAGGAAGGCTTAAGCATTGTGTCTGCCATGAAGTCCACCACACCTTCCATTTCTTTACTACATCTAACAATTGCATAGACACTGACTGTACAAAGCAGGAAGGGGCCAGCTAAATAGGAAAAGATAAGGTCCAGACAACCAAAGTCCATTATGACGCTGAAGCAGTGCAAGTTCCCTGTGATGGCAATGGTTGCTTCCAGCATGGAGGTGTATTGGGGCTATGCGAGAGAAGCGGAAGCACAGTCCCCTCTTAGCCAAGGACCAACCCTATTACGGCTTTTGAAAATATTAATCAATGCCATTAATTACATGGGCATGTTACAGAGCTGTGAGTAGGCTCAATGGACGCAGCAGACACAGAGCTTTAATTAAAAAAAATTGCCAAATTTGGTTGAGAATTGGGCAAGTTATGGCAAAAAACTTTTTAAAAAGTGTCCGTCCGTTATCCATCCGCCGTCCGCCCTTGAACTGAGTGGTGACAGTGTTGTCCCAGTTGTAGCCGTCTGCCTGGATCTGGCTGAAGAGGAGTTTGGGGAGGATGATGACGGGTGAGTGAAGGCCGTGCGGATCAAAACAGTGGGCAAACATCTTGATGACGGTCCGCTTGGTGCAGGGCCAGAGGGGGAACTTGATGTCCATCCGGCCAATGTAGAAGGTGTCCAGGACAATGTCCCAGCCCACGCCCAGCACCTTTACTCCCTCGATCTTGCCCTTCACCTCCTCGGAGAGGCTGGCATTGAAGACCTTGCTGTTGCTCACGAACTTGCACAGGTTCATCTTTGCTGCATCAAAAATGGTCATGGCCTCTCTCTTCTTGCGCAGAGCCTTGGAGACGTTGGAGGCGTTGAAGGCAATATTGTTGACATAAATGAGCGACTGTATCTCCTTTGCCAACTCGGAGCCCTCCTCCTCCAGGAAGGAGTTGATGACGACCTGGAGGATGGTGGGGCTGCTCTTGAACCTAAAGCCCATGTGGGTGAGCCTCAGGTAGGCGTAGTTCTCAAAAGCCTGGCGGTTTGGTGGGGTCCCAGAGCCAGATTAATCTGGCCAGGTCTTTGTGTTCTGGAAGAAGGAGGATCTGGAGGAAAGCCTTCTCCAGATCTTCCACCACCAGTATCTCCAAGAAGCGGTAGCAGAGAAGGATCCTCATCAAGGATCCAAGTAGCTGAGGCCCCATCTCCAACAGGTCGTTTAACGTGGTGTTGGGCAGGACTCGCGCTGTGGGGTCCAGGACGGGGCGGCATTTGGTATGCTGGGAGGTGGATTTCTCCACCGGGAAGCAGGGCAGGTAGAAGACCTGTCGATCCTGCCTCTCCACCTCCTCCAGCGGCACCTCCTTGGAGTATCCAGCTTCCACCATCTGTTGGATGGAGAGATGGAAGGCATCCCGGAGGTCTGTCCGCTTGTCCAGCTTCCTGCAGAGGCTGTACAGGCGATTCAGCGCCTCATTCTTGCCGTCCCTGGCTCCATCAGGGAACCTTCCATCCCTGAAAGGGAAGGGCGCCATGAAGCAACCTCCGCTGTTGCACTGGAGATCCTCCTTGAAGCGCTGTAGGGTGGCGGCACAGGCGTCCTGCTGGATCTCTTCCTCCATGAGGCCCTCTGACTTGAGAGTGTAGAGCTCCTTGAGCTCCCCATTCATGCTCACGTTGACGAGGATGGTTGCCTCTTCTTCCTTGAGAGCATCACCTCAAGCTGAGGCACTCCAATGAGCAGCTGGCCAACGGGGGAGTTGTTGACTGAGAGGAGGGGCAAGATGTTGGCCTCTCTGGACATCTTGCCCAGGATGAGGCCTCCGACATCCAGGCTGATCAGGAGGTGCACTGGCATGTACATGGGGCCCGCCTTTGGCGACATGTTCTTGATCGCCGGGAACTTGGCCACAATTGCCTCCCACCTGTCCGCGGACAGGGAGGGAAGCATCTTGACAGGTGGGCAGATGTCTTCCAGAGCCCTGGCCTTGAGCTCCATGCTGAAGCCGTTGGCGGTGCGCAAGTGCAGGCTCATGATCATCATCCTTCTCGGCTGGCGCAGTGACTCTCTGTAGACACCCACATTCACTACCTCTTCTCCTATCACAGGGAGGCTGAGTAGTTCAGCGGTGTACTTCTCAATGCAGGTGATGTGCAAGCCAGTGTCCAAGAGGCAGTTGATGTTCTCCGAGATGGAGCTGTCCTGCACGGGTGATGCGGCCACTTCAGCATTGAAGCGGATGACAATGGCCTCGTTGCAGTTGCTCAGGGCGTCAGAGTAGTCCGTCACCGATTCCATTGTTGTCGTCATGGCCATCGGCAGCAACGAACCACCTCCAGGTCACTTCCCTCCTTTCTTCCCTTCCTTCTGCCAGGCATCCTTCTTCTGAGGCTTGTGCTGAGTGGAGGAAGGGCAGGAAGAGGAGGGATAGGACTTGTTCTGCTGTTGTCGCCCTTGCGACTGGCATTGTCCTAGCGACCGTTGCTGGGTACCCTGCTGTCTGCCGGTGGGCAAGTTGTTGGGGTAGGCTGCGTAGCAGAGGGCAGAGTGGTGGCTGGCACTGTTGCAGTAGCAGAGTGGTGGCTGCAGCACTGGGACACCATGTGCCCCTTTGTGAGGCAGCAGTAGCAGCGGTCATACTTGGCAATCTGTTCCTTGCGCTGCTTGGTGCTCTTGAACTGGTTGCAGTCCACCACCTTGTGTGGCTGCATGCAGATGGAACAGCTCTGCTCCCCCTGCCTCCTGAGCCCTTACTGGCATACTTTGATAAAGAGATGGAGATGGGAAGGATGGAGGGCTGTGAGAAGAGCTGCTTCCTGGAGGGCTGCTTGTGGCAAGTGGAGGACACGGAGGCAGAGGAGGAGCTGCCCTCCAATGTCATGGCCGTGAGCAGGGCGCTCTTGTTGTGCTGCGCCTCCACCTCCTTGTTCAGGACTTGAATCAGGTCTTAGAGAGTGACCTGATGGGACAGGAGCCCCTGATTGGTCAGCTTCTTTGCGACCGCATTCGCCAAGTGGTTGCTCAGCTTATTCATCACTACGCCGACAAGGAACTGAAGCTGGGCCTCCTCCATCTTGCATTGCTGGGCAAGAAAGAGGTAGAGGTTCCGGAGTAGGTCAAGTGCACGGGCGCTGCTATTGCTCTTCTCCAGCTCTGTAGGCAATGGGCAGGTCCGTCGACCTGTTTACCTTGCAACCCCTGGACCCAGTGCAGCCGTCGCTGTATACTGGAAAGAGGACTGTTGCAATCAGTGCCTCCTGCAGGGGGCGGGGGACAAGAGAGCAGAGGCAGGCAAAGTCCCGAGGCTCACTGCAGCCTAGGCCTGATAAGCCCCGCTCACTGCAGGCTGTTGATTGATGCTTGCAGCGCATCAATGCCCGCTCTTGCAGGTAAACGAGTCTAGGGTCGCAGTCAGACTGAGCTGCAAAAGCAAAAAAACACCGAAAGGTTTTAAAATGCCTATTGCTGCTCCAATTTTGAAAGTTGAAGCAAAGAGTACTGGCTGAGGCAGATTGGCAGCAAGGCCAAAATGCAGGTGCAGAAAAGTCCCTGACTCTTGAGCGCTCATATCTGTCCTCTCCAGAAGCCTTTTGGAAGCCAAAACAAAGAAGAAAGGTGTGCACTCCTTTCGTCCTCGCTGGAGAGCAGGCTGTTGTTAACTTGGAGCAGAAGCTGCAGCCAAAGCTGCTGTTAGTGAGGTCAATTGCAGGGGTACTAGCTGAAAAGCCAGAACCTGACAAACTGCTACCCAAGCGCTGTGCTAATCCACTCC
>JASANA010009876.1:0-14439 GCA_030248095.1 Ptycholaimellus sp. GST1_10
AAAAAAGGCTGAAACGCGTGATAGAGCTGCAGCAAGAATGCAGACAAATCGCGGAGTTGAAGCAATAGAAGGATTGAAAGAAAGGCAAAGAAAAAATGCGGAAAATACCGCGCAAGCTCGGGCAGAAGAAACAAGAGGTCAAAAAAGAACAAGACTACAAGAGATGAGTGAACAGCAAGAAATAAGACTTGGAGATGAAGGCACGTTTGAAAGTAGCTTAAGAAGAAACAGGCTTCGGGGCAATACTCAGAAATGGATAGAGCGATTGGATGAGGTGCATACAAATGAGCGAGCAGAGCAACTGCGGAAAATTGCTCGAAACTTTTACAACCAAATGGGAGAAGAAGAAGCAAGCTGTCGAGTAGAAAAATGAAACAGTATGCCCAACAACGACGAGGACCATTTAGCCTGGTCCAGACGGACAGGTCAAGAATTCGCCCTATGCTATAACATGGGGCAAAGTTGACCAAAAAATTGTTTGCCTTGAATTTTAATTCCAAGGCCCTGAATCGATGCTCTGGTCTCAAATACACTTAAAAGTATCACTTTTATGCCTAAATTCACCATATTTTGAAATCAGATCTCTTGGTAGTTTTCCTCATTTGAGACCAATTTGAACAAAAAACATTGAAGCACTTAATCTCAAAATATGGTGAATTTAGACATAAAAGTGATATTTTAAGTGTATTTGAGACAAGAGCAGCGATTCGGGGCTTTGGAATTAAAATTCAAGGCCACAGTTTTTGGTCAACTTTGCCCCATGTTATAGCATAGGGCGAGTTCTTGACCTGTCCGTACACTTTAGAAAATTTTTCATGTATAAACACTAAAACCCAGCATTTTTTTTGCCAAGTACCTGCCTAAGGCAAACGTTGATAAGCTCACAAAAGGAAATTGAGTAGTACTGTGTTCCTGAAGAGCGGGAGGTTTTTTAGCATCAAAATTTTACATCAGCAAAATTGCCCTATGCTATAACATAGGGCATATTTCTGGTTCTCGTCATAATTGAGTCTATATCTCTTTTGGCTCACCCCTTATTGACAAGTTTTAACACATTTTCTGGACCAAAATTTTGTGAGAAATACGATGGCGAAGTCAAAAACCAGATTTTAAACCAAAACTTTTGAGAAAACTCAAGTTTTCGTAAATCTTCAAAATTTCATTTTATGCCATATATTTGGTTTTTTGATAAAAAATGAAATTTTTTGGTAAAAACTTTAAAACTATTGTCATAGTTGTGTGCAGCTAATGTAAACGAATCGATCGATACCCAGCATGGGTACTTTTAAAATAAAAATGGTCTAAAATTTGAGTTTTATGAAAAAATAGCTAAAAACTCAAATTTTCCTACCTACAACTTGTCAGAGCTGTCCTGCCATGGATATTGAGTTTTGACACCAAGTATATTTATGAATTTTACTTCCCACGTATTGTACTTTTGATTCCCATCATAAAAAAGGGGGGTCAAAAAACCATGGGTCTCGGCCTTTGCCCCTTCGTGCTCTTCTCGCAAAACGCCTCTTAAATAGATTCAGGAGAGCATTATATTTAAAATTTGTGTTCATAATGAATATTCTTGATGTTAGAAAGCATCAACAAACGACGTCAAACCAGAAGATTAAGATGAAGGCAAATTCATTTGAAGCAACTGAAGAAATCAATATTCCAGAATTTGGTCAATTTTTAGTTGAAAGGAAGTTTAGTACAATATCCACCAGAAATTGTGAAAAATATGACTGGAATAATGGCAAGGCTTCACCCATAGAGAATAACAGTGGGTTAGCATAGAGGGTTGGTCCACAGTGTTATATCACTTGGGACAATAATTCAACTTATGGAGAGGTTGGATGAAACATTGGAAGCCTGCATAGGGGCTCGGTACAGATCGTAAATCAACTTCGATCTATAGTTATTTGTATAATGACCTTTATTTTATTTCTTATATTTATTAATGCTGAAACTTGCTTCTCTTAAGTAGTATTTCTCCTGAAGCTAAAGTCGCGGAGCATTTCAGCCAATATAGCAAGTCCGCAATTATATTTAAGTGTAACATATAGTTGTTCTGTACGATTCCTTCTGTTCGCCACTTAACAGCAGAATAAGACAACTTCACCAATTGTTTTGCACTATCGTCGTGAAAATAATATTTGGTCATTTGGAACTTTTCTAAGCATCAAATGCCCGTTTGGTCAAGAAGCAATATTTTCAGTTACATGGGAAATGGAAAGCACTGAGCTTTGTTTTTATGAAAGCAGCAACATCTTGGAACTAACAGCAAGTCTACAGTTGCATTGTGCATTTTCCAATGAAGATGAAGTGTGGTCTGCATTGAACAGCGCAACTCTGCACTGGCCCATATCGCCATCCTTCCACGCCCTTGTTTCCATTACGCAATCGGCCTTAGGCGCACAAAAGCGCTCTACCCTATACTTGCACTTTTGCTCAAACTCTAGCAATCACAGGATTGAAAACTTTCAAATTACATCCGAATTCGTTGATGTTTTCTAATGTCAACAGGATTTTTGCCTAAAGAATATCAATGTAAAATTTTTAAAAAATACAAAAAAGAACAATAGGTAATCTACAGGCCAGTGGTACTGCGAGAACAGTAGAGTGGCTTCGGGCATTGGAGATCCCCAGCCCAACGGCTTACATGTTAGGTCACATAGACTATCATGACCCCGAATATCGCCAAAGGAACTAGAACTTAAACCCAGCCGCCAATATTGCCGTCGAATTTTCTATAAGAAAAACCAAAAAGGTGACTTGGTATACTTGTCAAAATCTTGAGACATTTTACAACTGACTGATTTAGTTGTCGCCAGCTTGTAACTTGATTTTGCACTGCTTACAATTTCTCTTTCTTGCACTATTTTTTCTATTGCATCAATTAAGCAGGAGCAAAAACAGATCATTTTCAGCAAATGGCTTAACCAGCTTTAACAAAAATATTTAACATCTAACAAACTCCCAATAAATGGTAGGTACCATTATTAATATTGGTTTATTGACTATTGAATATCCAGGTTTGCGGCATATATTTTTTAAAATGCTTTTTCATTCTGAAGCTATCTATCCCTATACTCAGATATCAATAAAACAATCAAGAGCAAAAAATTGTTTCCTCCCTACAAAATGGCGCAACTAGCACCAAAGTGCTGGTCGCGCTGACACCTGATCATGATCAATTGTTTTCACAATTTTTCAATGCATTTTAATGAAGTTCACTGATATTTTATTAATTTAAAAGCACATCACCATAAGCCTTTTGAGCTCTTTTTGCAAGCACATTGCTATAAGTCTGACGCAGGGATTGGTGGGGAAAAACAAATCAAGTTGGTGGTCTCCTCTTCTTGACTGCAGTACGTTACGAGGGTGGCGGGGTGATGATAGCTCTGGAGATTGCTTGCATCACAGGTGCTAGGAGATGTGGGCGGACTCTTAAGCATGCTGACAAAACAGCGCGGAAAGTGCTTGTGGAGATGGGGATGGCAGCTTGGGTGGCTTGATTTTGGCCCCTGTGAGCAACAATTCCAGCCCGATCATTCCCCCAAGCTCGTTCCGTCGTTTCTTTCTTCCAGTGTTAGGACAGTAATAAATATAAATAGATATCAGCTGCCTAAGATATATACCAGCCTAGATACCAGCTCCAACCTCCCACCAGATTGCTGCAATAGCGAATTTTCAATATTTGCTGGGGTATAACGTTGCATTCAAATTTACACCAAGTATAATACGAACATGATTATTGGTGAATATTTGACGGATATTAAATTTATTGACATGCATACACTACATAGAAGGCAACAAAAACAAAATGGGGATAAAAATGATAATTGGGTGAAAATAATAAAAACTAGCTCACTTTTGGGTATCTGTAGGGCCAAGGATTGCTTCATCGTTGAGACCAGTAAGTGTCATATATTGAGGGTCACGTGCCGCAGCTGTTTTTCCTTTTTTCATATCTTCCACTTTATCACCTCCTTCTTTAACCTTTGAATCTGGTGCTTGTTTAGTTTCTTTTCCATTTCCAGTTCCACTTCCTGATAGCCAGTTCCACATTGTTACTTTCCTGTGTTCCGTAGGGTTTTTTTTGACTTCTGATGGCTAACAAAATTATTGCTCTTGTTAAATTTATGATTAAAATAAATTTCTATACCCTTAACCTACCGTATTAAAGAAAAATAATATAAATAATTTTATTGCTTCAAGCATTAAATTGTGAATCCATTATTGATGCCTAGAGAGCTCACAACTATTCAACTGCAGTCTTAAACCGCAGTGCAATAGCTTAACTAGCTTAAACAAAGTTTTTCACGTATTGCATGTCGCAAGCAGAAAGGTACACAAAGACTGACCTCGTGTAATGCATCTTGTGGGCATGGCGGACTGCAAAAACTGCTCTCACGTAGTGCATGTTGTTGACATATCAGACTGCAAAGTCTAATCTCACGTAGTTTTCAGCAGAATGGCCTGCGAAGACTGCTGCCATGTAGTGCATGTTGCAGACAGAGAAGAACACAGATACTGATCTCACGACCTGATCACGATCTCAAACGACCTGTCCTGTCTGTCATCAAAAAAGGTCAGTATGAACAAATGAATGCCTTCCTTGCCTCTATTGACTGGGACTACATCTTTTCTATTTCAACTGATGCCACAAATTTTTACGACATGTTCCTGATTGTGGTAAATGATGCAATGTTACAGAGCAGCAAGTGGGCTCAATGGACAAAGCAGACACAGAGCTTTAATTAAAAAAAAGTTTGCCAAATTTGGTTGAGAATTGGGCAAGTTATGACCAAAAAACTTTTTAAAGTGTCCGTCCGTGATCCATGCGCCGTGTGCCGTGCGCCGTACGTTCTGCTCAGGTGCATTGGTGTAAGCACGAAAACAAAACGCGACACGGAAACAAAAAAAAAACCAAAAAATCGCGTTTTGTGTTGTTTCTTCATGTAGTTTTCGTGTTTCGTGCCACAAAAGACACAATACAAAAAAACCCAATCTGTTTTGTTTTCGTGTGCTCATAGAAGTGTCCTATGCTCCAGGGTCCAAGGCCAGATTTTGACCGCGAAGCGGGCCCAAAAGGCCCGCTTCGCGGTCTATACACATGGCTAACTTTTTGTCTGTATATATATATATATATATATATATATATATATATATATATATATATATATATATATATATATATATATATATATATATATATATATATATATATATATATATATATATATATATATATATATATATATATATATATATATATATATATATATATATATATATATATATATACATATATATATATATATATATATATATATATATATATATATATATATATATATATATCTATCTTACTGACTCAATACCTACTACTTTTGGCCACGCAGCTGGCTGCGGCTGCGCAAAAATAATAAGGTTGTTAAACAGCCAAGAATACCTTGTTGGCCATAACTTGCCCAATTCTCAACAAATTTGGCAAACTTTTTTTATTTAAAGCTCTGTGTCTGCTGTGTCCGTTGAGCCCACTTGTGGTTCTGTAACATGCACAAAGAATTAATGACATCGATCCATTTTTTTCAAAATCCATAATAGGGATTGTCCTTGACTAAGAGGGGACCATGCTTCCGCTCCGCTCACATGGCCCCAATATATGGGTAGGTATCTTGAATGGCCAGGGCCCTGCGAATTCTCAACGAAATTTGGCACACTTTTTTCCTGAAAACTAAAGCTTGATGCTTGGATCCTGGCAAGGTAGGCTTGGTACAATCTGAATAGTGGACTTGGATTAGTTGAAACATCAAATTTTTGAGTAGATTTTTTTCCAAAAAATCTACTTTTTGCTCCGTAATGGCTTACCTATTAAGATTTGAACAGAAGACTTGATTTATTTGTTCACAATTCATATATTACGATTCCAAATATGTGCTTACTTTTGAAATTGGGGGGAGAAACAACATAGTTTCCCTTTTGAGTGACATACTTTCATGCATTTCGTGGTCACCTATTGCGCTTTGCATAGATTTCCTCTTGGGAGTCGACTCCCTCCAGCCCCACTTCGTATGCTCCACGCTCATTGGCTCCCGGCTCTTCCCGCCAACTCCCCAGACACAGCTCGCCTCCTGCCTCTGTCCCACTTCACTTACTTCTCTCTCTCCTATTCCTTGCCCGCTTTGGACCCTTCGAGAAGCCCTGAGTGGCAGAGTTCTTGGCCTTGCGCAACACCGCGATCAGCTTCCGCATCTCCAAGCCCTCCAACCTCAGCAAGAAGCGCGTCCACATCACCACCAACTGCCTCGCACCCCCCCCCCCCTCCCCCCCCCACCCCCCCCCCCCCTCCTCTCCTACCCCACTCCATCCTCCTCCTTCCACCCCGACAGCATTGCATGGAGCCTGTATAGCCAGGGGACAGGACTTCGGTGAGGACGCCAGCTGCAGCAACATCGCTTTGCTCTGTCAGCTCAGCCCAGGTGCATCAACCTCTCCTTCCTCTCCTACTTCATCCGCCCCGCTTTCGCCATGGACTTCACCGACGAGGACATTGCCATCTCCAAGCAGACCCACTCCTGCGTGGTCCTGGACGACACCCCCTGCGACATCCTCATCTGCCCCGTCCTCTCTCATCACTCCACCCGCCTCCGCTGCCAGCAGTGCGACAAGATCCTGTGCATCAGTGGAGCAGGTGTCTACTTCATCCCCGGTGGTTCTGCCTCTTCCAGCCTCTAAAAAACCACCCTCCATGCCTTCCGCTCCTTCCACATTGACCCTAACAACATCCTCCCCCACTACACCTGCCCGTGCTGCAAGATCGCCAATGACTGCGAGCCTCGCCCCTTCATCAAGCAGCTCTTCAACCAGAAGCTCTACCCCAACTCCAGCCGTGCCTACTCCTTCATCCGCAAGGCCATGCCGCAGCTCACCGTCATCACCGACAATCTCAGCCCTATGCATGGACCGCCGGACAAGGTGGACCTAGAGCGAGAAGGGTGAGAAGAAGAGCAAGAAGACAAGGAGGAGGAGCTGGGGACGCTGGATGACACGGGCTCAGGACTACCGGACCAGCGCCTTCCAGAAGGACGACGAGTCCTGGAGCATCAACAGCAGACCAGCATCTCCAAGAAGCAGTTTTGGCAGCAGCGCCTCATGGACACTTGTCTTGCCTATGATGCCGTCAACACCTGGGAGGCTACGACAGAGGATGAGCAGAAGCAGGCCAAGGTCAATCTACGCCATGCAGCCATCGAGCTGGAGAAGGCGGAGGATCGTCTCAAGGAGGAGACTTGCCGTGAAGAAGCTGCCGCCCGTGCCCAAGCGGAGGCGGAGGAGGAGGAGCATCAGCATGTGCGGGAGGAGGTAGAGGCGACGAACCGACAGGAGTGCCTTGCAGACATCGCCGATGCCAACCGATCCATCGAGGACATCATTGATCCCAACACACTCATTGTCTCCTCTACTCCAGCCCAACACACCAGCTGCTTTGCCTCCGACACCAACTCTAATCATCCACCTGCCGCCGAGCTCCAGGAGCTACGGGAGTGTCTGGAGGTCCAGGACAAGGTCATCGCTGACCTCCGCCTCCATCGCTCAGAGCAGACTCGCCTTCACATCGCCGCCAAGTCCCAAGTCCAAGAGCTACAAGCTGGAGAACAGGACTCTCTTACATCATAGCCATTCCTCTTGTTTGCATAACTGTCAAAGCTACTGCCAGAGCCTTCCTGTTAAACATAGTTCTTCGGTTTGGTAGAGTGAGAAGATGGCTTAGCGATCAGGGCACTAACTTCTGTGTACATTTAGTCAAAATTCTGTCTGAAAAAATGGGCACTGCTAAAATAGAAACTACCCCTTACCATCCCCAAGGAGACGGAAAGTGCGAACGTTATAATCGCACATTAATATCTATTTTGGCGAAATTCTGCAATGAGAGACCGTCTACATGGTCTCAGCATTTGCCTTATGCAGTCTTTGCCCATAATACAGCTTACAGCAAACGCACAGGAGATATGCCTTTCCATGTGCTGTTTAGTTACAGTTTCGATTGTGAATTCCCTTTGTCAGAAGGCCTACAACCAACCATGGAAGGATTGCCGGTGAAACAACCTGAGTTCATGACTCAGGCTGTGGCCAATCTGAAACAGATGTGGAAAAACATGCACATGCATTCTGAGGCTGTGCAAACTAGGCAAAATGAGCAATATGATAAAAAGGTCAAAATTTGGACATTCAAAGCCGGAGAGCTGGTTTGGGCAAAGAAACATGTTCTTGATAAGTTTGACCTCTGCTTTACAGGACTGTGGCGGATCACTAGCGTGAAAAGGTCCAACACCATAATCCACCCTTACGAATTCCCTAACCTCACTAAGACAGTACATCTGAAACATCTAAAACCGGCATTCTTACTCTTTGAACCCATTGATGCATATGCGGATGCGGCTGCCAATGTATTTCCTGCCCCTGTCCTTCCCCTTCCTGCTCCTCCTTTTTCCCCCAAGGCTCCGGACGAGACCACCCCTGCTCCAGCAACAACAGCTCCCTCTAAGCCTCTGGACCCAGCAACTTCGGCAGAAGCCTCCGCTCCCTCAGTCTCCGGTTGACTGAAAAAAGGAGGCTCCGCACTCCCTACAGGGGAGAAAAAGCGACCTGAGCAACCCAAAAAAGATCCTACTGCGTCTACATCAACAACGGCCCTACCCGTCGCTCACAAGGCCGCCCGCAAGACATTCAAGGCCGCCAAGAAGACCCCACCTATTCCGCCCCCGCTGGACCTTCCAGACTTTCCAGAGGGTATCTTGAAAAACTCTCCTGAGTCACTGGAAGCCTCTGCCGGGTTTGTGACTCCTTCAGCGCAACTGCCTACTCCACGACGGCCGCGATCCAACAGCGGTCCTCCTCCTGCTCCCTCCGCCATGGCACCCATCCCTTCTCCGGCCAGGCCCCCGTCACCGATACCAAGAAGACCAGGCCTACGCGATCCTTCCCTCTGCAAGAGGCCATCCAAGTACGACAAGTAAAGACCGTGTACGCCCTCTCTGCTCTCCCTTTGCTCTCCGCCTCCACCTTTGCCTTCACCAACCTCGTCTTGTCATCCACCTGCCTTTCTTCTGCTGCCCGCTTTTTCCCCATTGCTACTGCCCTTCTGCCCCGCGTGATTGCCCTATGTAATTCCTGGTGATAAGCGTTTCCGCACATGCATCTGTAGGGTTCATTAAGTGTTATATCTTCCATGTCTTGCTATGTAAGATCTTAGGGGAGGTGTAGGGCGCTTGACACCAGTCTGGAGCCTAGTCATAACAAGACAGCTCAGCGCCCTGCTCCTAGCTCTCAGATCAGTCTCTAATCTTGCTGCCTCCAAAGATAAATCCAATCCCTCCCTGCCCATGTAACCGCACACCAGAATCCTACAGTAGAAAAAACAAAAAACTGGGACAACTAATAAACTTAATTTTTCAAAGCAATATATTTTCATTGTAATGCATACATGGTGTCCAGGTTACCAGGAAACGCCTGAATTTGGGTGATCACCACTGCCTCAATTTTTAACGAAATGAAAACTCCTTTAGTGGAAAGATGCATCCAAGTGTCTAGTTTAAGCCTGTAAATTTGTTTGGAGATGCGTTTTGATGCAGACGATTTACAAAAATATTAGTGGAACAGGGTATTTTTGAGTGTCAAAACTTTGTGCACCGACAGCTGGCTTGTTTTGTTTGTTGTTTTGCTTGCTGGCGCCCAGTTCACATGACAAATCCTCAACCACGCCTCCCAGTCACCTGTTTTTCCAAGCAAGTCGAGCCACAATTGTCAGATTCCACCAGGATGGGCAGAGTAAAGACCAGATTCGCGCGACCTTCCCCAACAAAGATGCCAGCTGACCAACCATCTGGAAAATTATCCAATGCCACGGGCTTCGCCTAGTGTGTACAATTCTTAGCCGTTCAGCTGCTATCGATACAAATTGATTCAGCTCTTCTCCAAAATCATGAAAATTCATCACTTAAAAGGATAAGTATGTGGTTTTCTACCAAATTCAAAATTAAGTACAGATTTAGAATCAGCAGACATCCATTTTGTGAACAAAAAACTAACATCTTGAGTGCAATTTTCAGTCGTTAAGCTGCAACAGAAAAATTTTCATTTTTGGAAAAAGGTTATTTATACTCAGGAAATTAATGTTTCTAATCGTCTGGGATCGGTTCCCCCCTGCCAGGTTCCAAGCGGCACATTTTAGCGTTCAGGATAAAAGTATGTCAAAACCCGTTGATGTTTCGCCCGAACCTGGCCATTCCTGATAGAACTATATAATATAGAATTGGACATTTATGGACAATTGGACATTCACCAATTGTCATTCTTTTATCAATCTGATTATCTGCTTCAATCAATCGCCCATCCCCTCTTCCATTCGACTCGGCGTATATTTTGATGGTTTTTGCTAGCTTGCTAGTTAATGCAGAGGAGGGTCGAGTGACGTTGGCCTTCCCCTCTTGAGAATGTCCGGCGGCAAAGGCTCCCGCTTACTTCTTGCCCAGCGTCCTCTCTCTTGTCTGCCATTCTGGAAGCTTCCTCTGCCCTGTGCCCTACACCTCCTACACTCCCTTCACTCGCACTATACACCTCATCCTTCCCTTGCACCGCATTTCAACACTTCCACTCATACCCCCTTTGAATTGCTACCCCAAACGCGATTCCTTTAGTGATTTTTTTTGAAGTGTTTAAGGACCCTTTAGCAATTAAAGAGGTGTGTTTTGTGCCGTTTTTGAGAGTGTTTAATCCCTGCTTTCTTTGGTTTAAAAGTAGGAAAATCGCGAAGGTCTTTTAGTGCATTTGTCTTGTGCTTTTAGTAAGTTTGAATTGCTTTTCACGTGCTTTTTCACTGGTAATTACAGGAGAGAAAAAGGCAATCAAAAGGGAGAGGAGCAAATGGACAAGGCAGGGCATTGAGAAATCCCATACCTCACAAGGTAATATCGGCTGCCGCCAAAGCCGCCAAAACTAAGCAGGTTGTCATGTTTCATTAAGGCCTTCTCTCTCCCCCCTTCCTGACACCCCCATCCATCCGCCCCCACTCTAATACACACCATCATCAACCTGCCCATCCATAATCAGGGCTTCACAACTTTTCATTAATTCGTCCAATTGACTTGTGCGTTTGGAAAACTAGTGCTCGAGTATATTTATCGTGCTATCAAAGCAGCCAGTCAGATCATTTGTTGCCACCACTGAATACTATCAGTGAATCACATGCTATGTTATAAATGAATGTTCAGAAACCATCACACTTCCCTAATGATTTTGGTTTATATTTTTGTGATTGTCACTGCTGGAACTCTTGGGTATTTTATACGATGTTTAGAAGAAAGAAACAGTAAAGTAATATCGCAAGTTAAATCAGACTCAAGCTTTCATACATCAACTACATGGAACATTCATACTGTAAATCAACAAAATACTTATCTGATGGATGAAAATATTGTTCAAATGGCAGAGACGAAAGAAGAAGAAACGCATGAAATTGCTCAGAATCGTCTCAATCATGTCCAGTCCCAGTTCTTTCCTCTTTACAATCATGAAAATCCAACGCTTCTCAGCCGAAAACCCTGGCATCCACCTACAATTCCACGCAGACAGAATAACACATTGCGATTTAGAAAGGACAAATTTGGTCAAATTGAATCTGACTATCTGTTCAAGCCAGAAGAGGAAGCTTTCTTAGTTAATAATATGCAGGTTGGAGAATAAAATATACCCAGCCACTTCCCATGCTTTTGTGCCTATTTAAAAAATTGTTGATATTCAGTATAAGCAGTATATTACACTTTAAATTTTTCATTGTTTTATTTATTCAATAAAATTAGATGACTTAAACTCATTAAAATCAATCATGCTTGTTACTTTACATATTTGAGCGAAATCAATACTAATCAGCATCAAATTAATTACTGAAATGGTGAATCTCCGCTTCAGTGTTTTTCTCTCTTAGCTGGTCTCTTTTTAATGCTTGCAATAAAAATAGCTTGGGCTTAAAGGTGATGAAATTTATTTGATTCATCTTATCATGAAACTAGCTTGGGCCATAAGGTGATGAAATTAAATCTGACACTCTTATCAGGAAAATATGCTTACTAAATTTTGAACTTTACTAAAGAGCTAAGAGAGCCCAGAAAATTTTCAGTTGTTCTTTTTTAAATTTATGACAGGCTAGAGTAAATCATAAATATTTTAATTGATTTGCACAAAATCTTTGCATTTAAATTTCCATTATATGAAATTAATGTTGGTAGCAAAAACGAAAATTGGGAAATTTTTTGAAAATTATTCAAAATATTACTTTTTCATTATAATGCATATTTTTTGCTCAATGTTAACTTATGTTTAGTTTTTATTTATAGCTCTACCCAAACAAAAATCCTAGGGTGGCCAAAATTTCCTGGGCTCTCTTAGCTCTTTAGTAAAGTTCAAAATTTAGTAAGCATATTTTCCTGATAAGAGTGTCAGATTTAATTTCATCACCTTATGGCCCAAGCTAGTTTCATGATAAGATGAATCAAATAAATTTCATCACCTTTATGCCCAAGCTATTTTTATTGCAAGCATTAAAAAGAGACCAGCTAAGAGAGAAAACACTGAAGCGGAGATTCACCATTTCAGTAATTTCAACCCATTTGAACAGCCAAAGGCCAATAAACAGCCTAACGCCCAATACAATGCCTTAAGATGAAGTTGGTGATGAGCGGCTTGTACACCACGGCCTGGCAGAAGCCCATGAAGACAATGTGTAAGCAAATGGACAAAAGATTCGTAATCTATGCCCCAATTTATCTATATGGTGATGTTATTTAGGCCAAAAACCCTGTAAAATGCCCCAAGACGAAGTTGATGATGATCTGATTGTACACCTGGCCTGGTAGAAGCCCATGAAGACAATGTGTAAGCAAATGGACAAAAGATTCGTAATATACGCCCCAATTTACCTATATGGTGCGGTTATTGAGGCCAAAAACCCCTTAAAATGCCCCAAGACGAAGTTGATGATGAGCTGCTTGTACACCACGGCCTGGTAGAAGCCCATGAAGACAATGTGTAAGCAAATGGACAAAAGATTCATAATCTACGCCTCAATTTATCTATATGGTGCTGTTATTGAGGCCAAAAACCCTGTAAAATGCCCCAAGACGAAGTTGGTGATGAGCTGTTTGTACACCATGACCTGGTAGAAGCCCATAAAGACCAGATGTGCACCTATGGTTGTTTGGTATCAAATCGTATCTATTTATTGTGCCGGTTTCATATCTAGACTCAAAATTAACTTAAACCATTGCCACTGGGCAGCATATCATTTCTAGGATCATTACAGTGCACTCTAAAAGTCAAAAATGGTCAAAAAAAATTTGTCAAAATTTTAATGTTTACTATACAGGTTTTGTGTAGTTTTTTGCCAGGATTCCGAATCTATTCTTGTTTTTTCCCTCCGAGCATCCTAAAAAAAGTTATTCAAGATTTTCGATTTTTTTGTAAGGGTCCCCCCTTACGTTCAATCGATTTTCAAACCTCAATTTTGGCATAAAGGAGGCCGAAAATCAACATTCTGGAGGCACCTTGGCACCCTCCAGGGTCTATATACTATAGTGACGTTGAGACTGGAGCCCCAGATATTGCCAATCCCCATGCCGAGCAGAACGTACGGCAGACGGTGAACGGATAATGGACAGACACTTTTTAAAAAGGTTTTTTGGCCATAACTTGCCCAATTCTCAACCAATTAATTAAAGCTCTGTGTCTGCTGCGTCTATTGAGCCTACTCACAGCTCTGTAGCATGCCCACGGAAATAATGGCATTGATTCATATTTTCAAAAGCCGTAATAGGGTTGGTCCTTGGCTAAGAGGGGACTGTGCTTACGCTCCGCTCGCACAGCCCCAATTGAAAATACCTCCATCAATAGAGATATTTTTTGAGTGACATAACCTATATATGCCATTTCTATAACACTACTAGATGTATATGTTTTCCTGGAAATTTCTTTCTCAATTTGTCATTGTGTAACCATTTTCAAAAGAGATTTTGTCCCCAATATTCTTTATTTCCCCTTGTTGGATTCTAAAAACGGTTTTGAAGATGTTAAGATTCTTTGCAATTTGTAGATGAATTGGAAGCCAGGAAAATTTAACTCCATCTTGACTCAGAAACTTGATCCACCTCTTAGGCCAAAAACAGTGTCATCCCGAGGCTATTTTGGATAGATATGTACAATATTAAAACAACTTGAAATGGAGATTTTGCTCCTCATATCTCCTTAGCAACAGTTTAAAACTTTCCGAAGCCAAGTTCGGAGGCAGAGCGTACCAATGCTGCAGCCAGCGCCATGCCGCTCGGGGCCCAGTGTCCGCTGCTATGTCTCGTATTAGTTCATCATCGCTGGGTAAAATAGAGTCAGCTG
>JASANA010009877.1:0-14879 GCA_030248095.1 Ptycholaimellus sp. GST1_10
GTGGCCAACGAGTAGTTGAGAGCTCGAGATCCGGCAGGTGGAGGGTCAGCGATGCTGAAGTCCAGCTGTTCGCCGTAGGTGAAGTTGGGGATGGTGGGGAAGACGGCTTTGCCCCGGCCTCGCTCCTCCAACGACCCAGCAGAGAATGATAGGGTGGCCAACGAGTAGTTGAGAGCTCGAGATCCGGCAGGTGGAGGGTCAGCGATGCTGAAGTCCAGCTGTTCGCCGTAGGTGAAGTTGGGGATGGTGGGGAAGACGGCTTTGCCCCGGCCTCGCTCCTCCAACGACCCAGCAGAGAATGATATGGTGGCCAACGAGTAGTTGAGATATGCAGGTTGAGGGTCGACCTGCCCCCCCCCCCCCCATCCGGCAGGTGGAGGGTCAGCGATGCTGAAGTCCAGCTGTTCGCCGTAGGTGAAGTTGGGGATGGTGGGGAAGACGGCTTTGCCCCGGCCTCGCTCCTCCAACGACCCAGCAGAGAATGATAGGGTGGCCAACGAGTAGTTGAGAGCTCGAGATCCGGCAGGTGGAGGGTCAGCGATGCTGAAGTCCAGCTGTTCGCCGTAGGTGAAGTTGGGGATGGTGGGGAAGACGGCTTTGCCCTGGCCTCGCTCCTCCAACGACCCCAGCAGAGAGAAGGCCAACGAAAAGAGAGCCGAGACGAGTGGAGTCAGGGATGCTGGTCCAGCGTGCCGCCCCCCCCCCAGCAGAGCATAGAGGCCCGTTGAGAAGCTCGAGATCCGGCAGGTGGAGGGTCAGCGATGCTGAAGTCCAGCTGTTCGCCGTAGGTGAAGTTGGGGATGGTGGGGAAGATGGCTTTGCCCCGGCCTCGCTCCTCCAACGACCCAGCAGAGAATGATAGGGTGGCCAACGAGTAGTTGAGATCTCGAGATCCGGCAGGAGGAGGGTCAGCGATGCTGACGTCGAGCTTTAAGCCGGAGGTGAAGTTGGGGATGGTGGGGACGACGGCTTTGCCCCGGCCTCGCTCCTCCAACGACCCAGCAGAGAAATGATAGGGTGGCCAACGAGTAGTTGAGAGCTCGAGATCCGGCAGGTGGAGGGTCAGCGATGCTGAAGTACATCTGTTCGCCGTAGGTGAAGTTGGGGATGGTGGGGAAGACGGCTTTGCCCCGGCCTCGCTCCTCCAACGACCCAGCAGAGAATGATAGGGTGGCCAACGAGTAGTTGAGAGCTCGAGATCCGGCAGGTGGAGGGTCAGCAATGCTGAAGTCCAGCTGTTCGCCGTAGTGGAGGTTGGGGAGGGTGGGGAAGACAGCTGTGCGCCGGCCTCGCTCCTCCACCCCCCCAGCTTTGCCCCGGCCTCGCTCCTCCAACGACCCAGCAGAGAATGATAGGGTGGCCAACGAGTAGTTGAGAGCTCGAGATCCGGCAGGTGGAGGGTCAGCGATGCTGAAGTCCAGCTGTTCGCCGTAGGTGAAGTTGGGGATGGTGGGGAAGACGGCTTTGCCCCGGCCTCGCTCCTCCAACGACCCAGCAGAGAATGATAGGGTGGCCAACGAGTAGTTGAGAGCTCGAGATCCGGCAGGTGGAGGGTCAGCGATGCTGAAGTCCAGCTGTTCGCCGTAGGTGAAGTTGGGGATGGTGGGGAAGACGGCTTTGCCCCGGCCTCGCTCCTCCAACGACCCAGCAGAGAATGATAGGGTGGCCAACGGAGTAGTTGAGAAGCTCGAGGATCCGGCAGGTGGAGGGTCAGCGATGCTGAAGTCCAGCTGTTCGCCGTAGGTGAAGTTGGGGATGGACTTTGCCCCGGCCTCGCTCCTCCAACGACCCAGCAGAGATGATAGGGTGGCCAACGAGTAGTTGAGAGCTCGAGATCCGGCAGGTGGAGGGTCAGCGATGCTGAAGTCCAGCTGTTCGCCGTAGGTGAAGTTGGGGATGGTGGGGAAGACGGCTTTGCCCCGGCCTCGCTCCTCCAACGACCCAGCGGAGAATGATAGGGTGGCCAACGAGTAGTTGAGAGCTCGAGATCCGGCAGGTGGAGGGTCAGCGATGCTGAAGTCCAGCTGTTCGCCGTAGGTGAAGTTGGGGATGGTGGGGAAGACGGCTTTGCCCCGGCCTCGCTCCTCCAACGACCCAGCAGAGAATGATAGGGTGGCCAACGAGTAGTTGAGAGCTCGAGATCCGGCAGGTGGAGGGTCAGCGATGCTGAAGTCCAGCTGTTCGCCGTAGGTGAAGTTGGGGATGGTGGGGAAGACGGCTTTGCCCCCGGCCTCGCTCCTCCAACGACCCAGCAGAGAATGATAGGGTGGCCAACGAGTAGTTGAGAGCTCGAGATCCGGCAGGTGGAGGGTCAGCGATGCTGAAGTCCAGCTGTTCGCCGTAGGTGAAGTTGGGGATGGTGGGGAAGACGGCTTTGCCCCCGGCCTCGCTCCTCCAACGACCCAGCAGCCAGGACAACGGCTCCAGCTCTTGCGGCAGGTTCCGCATATCATACTCTGCACAGCTCTTTCGTCTTTCGTCTCACCATACTGGAGAGTGGAGCGAGGTTAGGCAGATTATGATGACTCAACTCAGCTGCTATTTGAGTTGGAAGGTTGATTAGAAAGGTAAGCAGTGGTTACCAAGCTGGGACGAGTTTATTCTCAGACGAATTTAGATCAGTTATTTTTCAATATCTTCTAAGCACCTCCAGCCAAAGGTTGAAGATCTGTGGAAATTTAGGCGATTGATCTGAGAATGGACTGGTCCTAGCGATGAGTAGGAAGGCTGTTAGTGTGAGAGGTTAAAAGGAGGAGTAGGAGAATTAGGGCACGGCGTGGAATGAGTCCGCAGAGGCCGCACGTCCCGCGACACTTGTCCCGGATGAACTTGTTCAGCTGGCACAGCTGCGGCTCCGGCCGAGTCCAGGACTCGCACCTCGCTCCCGCCTCCAGACTATCCCCGCACACCCGCTCTCAAACCCACTCAACCATACTGGCTGATTTTAGGAGCTGTCCGTCAATTGTCTCACAAAAGTATCAGGGCAGTCGGTAGGACTTATGTTTGCAGGCTAAGTGGCAGGACTTTGGAGCATCGTTGAGCTTTGGCTCCTGCCACTGATCATTTTGCAATAAATTGTCTCCAATGTCGCTTCTAACAGACTGACAGGTCTTACCTGGAAATTGCCTGGAAATGTGAATAGAGAGACCTTGTTTGGGGAGCTGGAACTCGGCTGCGGTGATGGATTCCTTCAGCTCGGCCTGCTTCTCCTTCTCGTGGCTGCTCTGATTGCAGCGGCGGCAAGAGGCTGGGCAGGTCTCCACCACGACGCTGTTGCTCTTGCAGTAGACCGCCCAGTCCTCGCACTCCGGCCGCTTGTCAATGCAGCCTGGGCCTAGGCTGGCCTTCTCTTCTGCTCCTCCTTCTATCCCCATATATTGCCATTTAGTAGATTGTTGAATGTCCATTATTCGGGGTTGAATGGGTTGGTTAGAGGAGCCAGATTGTTTTCAGAGGGTTCAGTAGGCAGCTTTAGTTGGAGGCCTATTTGAGACAGTGACAAATAGGGTTTGTCAAAAATGTAGAGAGAGCTTACTCTTCTTGTCCAGCTTCTCTATAGGCGACTGGTTGGCGAAGGCATACTGGAGCAGCAAAAGCAGAGCAATCAGGGGCAGCATTCCCAGAATCGGGGATTAGGGGACGCGGGTGGCCTGTTTGCTTCGACTGGCAATGAAAGTGATAGGCGAGTGGTGTTGTGGGTAGGGGGGGGGGGGGTGGTGAGTAGGAGAAGGAAGGTGTGGCGCCGTTGCTCCAGACCCGTTCTCCCCTCTTCCCCTCCCACCCCCTCGCCAGCCCAAAGTTTCCGCTCCTTTCGCTGATTGCGGCTTATTTCAGGCCTCTCCCTCTCCTCGGGTGGGTGGGCGGATGGAGAGTAGCCCTTGTTCTGCCCTCCCCATCCAGCCGCCTCCCCTCCAATCCGGAGGGTGAGCCAGGCAGCCTCGTCCACCAACTGCCCTCTCCATAAAAGGCGGCCGACACATCTCTTGCTGTGGTCCCCCGGCCGAAACCGGTTCGCGACTCTTCGTCTCCGTCATTTGGCGCACTGCGGCCTCTTCTGATGGAGGACGATTGTTCTTCCCACCGCAATATGCGCCTCCCTTTTCAGCTGGCCAGACCAGCTGTCCACCGCCAACTGACAATGCGCTTTTAATAGGACGCAAAAAGCAATGGCATTTAATTCATGCTGAAAAGCCTGGTACTGACAAAAATGTAGGGTTTGTGGATGCTTGTTGCTCAGGGGACATTAATTCTCTTCGATTACTCCTTAGCTTATAATTTATGTTTTTTGCTTTTTTGTTTTGGCTGTTAGCCAACGTCACCATTGAAAAGTTAGATTTGAGTGTCATGTCTTACTAGCATTTCTTTTTCAAAGTATTCATTTAGTTGTGTGTTGCACACCTATAAGCAAGTATCTTTGTAATGTGTGTGGAAGAATATCACTAAATTAAATATTGCTTTATATCGTTCTGATCACCTATTTTTGGTTTGCTAACATTGCTAAACTTCATTTTCTGGCTAAGTCTAAAAAAGCTGAAAAAAATCAGGCTGGCTCCTAGAACCCCCCCCCCCAAGACTTACACCCCGCCCAAGATATACACCCCCGACCCCCCCCAAGATATACACCCCCCCCCCAAGATATACATCCCCCCCAAAGGGTATATATTGAAAAAAATTTTATTGCCTTAACATACTTCTCTTTACATATCTCGAAGTTTAAACTCACGAAATTTTCATGTAGATGATTAAATACCTACTTTTTTTACAAACATAGTTTATACCGGATGGCGGGCGCATGCCTACCAGGAGTAGGGGCTTGTCCCCTACCAGGAGTACCTTTCAAGATTCCAACTCAAAAGCTTAGACGCATGCTCGTCCTCGACGAGGTCATGACTGTGGCAGTACCTACTAGTTAGTCTATACCGAGTTCATTGATGTTTTAAAGTGCTCAACTCGGTAAGGACTAACTATATCTGGTGCCATTGGCAGGCCAAATGTGGGTCTCTTTTCTCCAAAATTAGCAATCGCCTCGAGTAAAAAGTCAAGGAAATACAATTTCTACTAGTGGAATCTGCTGCTTGGACAGTTGCATTTTGTTTTTGGTGCGCAGATCAGTGTCTCTTTCCATGCGCGCCCAAAAACAAAATGCACATGACGCAGCAGATTTTTCCACTAGTAGATATTGTATTTCCTTGACTTTTTACTCGGAGGCGATTGCTAATTTTGGAGAAAAGATAACCACATTTGGGCTGCCAATGGTACCAGATATTTCTTCCACTTTTAATATAGTATAAAACGTATAGAAAACAAATTTTATATTGTTGGTCATATATTCGGTTAATATTTTATTAAATAAATAAATAATTAAACTTTTTTAAATATAACAAAATGAAAAGTTTCGAAAATGAAATGCAAGCAAATTTGTTGGCAAACTAATATATTTTTGAGAAATTTTCTTGCCGCATAATTAAGGCAATCGATTTTTGGGAGAAAAGAGCTTTACTTAAGGCCTGCCGATGGTACCAGTTAAAAAACTAAAATTCACAAAAATAAAAAAAGGAGTACCTGCAAGGTTTCGTACCTGCCAGTTTCATCCAGCTGGTCAAACGCTTACACCACTACACCACTGGTGCATATGCCTCAGTGGTTTTACTGAATACATGAATAAAAATACATGTGGTCTAGGCAGCCGAGGATGGGGGGGGGGTGGTGGCAGTAATGAATACCTAATATTGTCCATTGAATAGATGCGGAGGAGGAGAAGAAGAAGAAGAAGAAGAAGAAGAAGGAGAAGGAGTTCGGACAAATGGTTTTGGGTGATTTTCAGCTGTATTCTACAATTTTTGGGCGATTGTTCGCGAGTTTTGGTCAATTTGCATATGCTCTTTCTATTGCAACAAAAATCAAAGCAAATGGAGCTTCCTGTGAGGAGCAAGAGCCTTATCAAAATTAAGATCTAGCAATAACCCTCAAAACGTACACCTGGGTCGAAAAGAGGGGCTGGGCGCTGACACTCCGCTAAAGCTCCGTTCGCGCCAGCCCAATGTCCCTCGCGAGCCTTTAAAAAAGTCAGGTGGCTAAGCCCTATATTGCGGTATAGACTAACTAGTAGCATGACGAACACGGTATAGACTAACTATGTTTCAAAAAAAGCAGGTATTTAGTTGTTTAGAAAAAAATTCCTTGAGTTTAAATTTCGAGATATGTACAGAGAAGCATTTTGAGCTAATAAAATTTTTTTCAATATATACCCTTTGGGGGGTGTATATCTTGGGGGGGGTGTATATCTGGGGGGGGGGGTGTATATCTTGGGGGGGGTGTATTCGGGGGGGGGGGTGTAAGTCTTGGGGGGGGGGGTTCTAGGAGTCAGCCAAAAATCAACCGAAAAAACTAAAAATCGCAAACTTTTAACCGACACAAAACAAAACCCATTGAAAAATTTCGGCACATCAGAATTTATCATATATTCCGCAAAAGAAGTAAAAAATTGCCTAAATCCACCAATTTTCGAAACCGCTAAAATAGCCCTCAAATTCCAAATGCAAGCGGTACAAGCTGCCATGCATGGACTGCAGGAGTGGCAGAGGCCCGGGCAATGCAAGCCTGAACAGGCCAGTCCTTCTCCATCAACCCGCTCAAAGCTCTGGAATGCTTCTGGCCTTCGCCGACAGCAACAGCAGCATGATCGCCAGTCGCGTCAAGCGGGAGCAGCATTCCAAGCCAGCCATTCAGCTCTCCCTTCTCCGCCTCTCAAAGCCCCATCCACAGAGCGCAAAGCAATCGATGTCCAGGAGGAGGGACTCTGAGCCGTGGGCGGAGGGCGAGTGGCCGGAGGAGATGGGGGCGGAGGTGAACTCGCTGCGCATCTCCATCCTCGGCTGCCTCTACACCCTGCCCCTGGGCCTCCGCATTCGCCATCCTCCAGTGAGCCGGATGTCGCCCACAAGGGATGGGCAGGGGAGGAAGAGGCTTTGGCAGAATGTGCGGGCCAACTGGACTGCCCTGCGCTACCCCACCCGCCTGGAGCGCCTGCTGGAGCCCCAGGCCACGCACAGGCAGCGACTTTTGTATTTTTTTTATTTTTAAAGAAATTGTAAAATTAGTGTTCCTTATTTTGATTCTTAAGAAATAAAAAAATAAAAATAAAAAAAAATTGTAAGAAAGCTAGACCAGTAACTAAAAAAACGTCGTGCCACTTGTGCTGGCATGAAGTTTAAATATAGCTTCAGAAAGAAGCCAAATCATTGATCGCTGTAAGTTTGCGAACTGGAGATTGTGCGACGCATGGGAGCCAGAGGCCAAGGCCTACTACTTCATGACCTCCACGGTGCAGTTCGACGCCCTGCTTCATCTGTTCGCCACCGGTCGCCTCCCGCAGCCTGAGAAGGATCTGTGCTGGATCGCCTACACCTCTGCCTGGCGCGTCTGGGATATACGTCCCACTAGAGTTCAGTTCTCAAAACAATATAGAGATAGCTGCTCAGTGCTCAGTTAAATTTGCTCAGTTCTAATTGTATACAAATCAACAGCACTCAACTCGCCTATCATTGAACTGCATAGGTAGTTGAGCTCCAATAAGGCTACCTCCACATGACCTAGGTGCAGAGACGTCAGTTAGCACAAGTTTTGCCAAGCAAATTGCAGCCTTGGAATCGGGTTTGCCTTCATTCATCTTCAAAAAACGTTTCGCGATTCCACAACTATGTCACGGACTATGATTTGCAGACTGAAATTGCGCGAGCTACCATAGACTCAGACAGGTTGCAGCGTTTATCTTCTTTTCAAGAAAGCCTTCGCTACAGCTGAAGGCTGGTTGGGCAGGTTCAGTGTGGTCTCGTCGCTGATTGGAGACGCGGACGTGGTCTGGAGCAGCGTAGCTTTCGGCCAGTTCAAGCCCCCAAGACAAATACGGCAATCACTGAACTCCTCATGTTTGGAGGCAACGGAGGGTGTTGTACAACCTGCTGGAGGTGCCCAGCTCCTCCAGACAGGCCCATTTCTACTCCGTCTGCTCCTCTGTCGTCGTCCTCTTCAGCCTCTTCGTCCTCATCGTTGGATCCATGCGGGAGTTGCAGGCTATTCTCTTTTCTAGACCTTACAACCTGCTGGAGGTGCCCAGCTCCTGCTAGGACAGGCCCATTTCTACTCCGTCTGCTCCTCTGTCGTAGTCCTCTTCAGCCTCTTCGTCCTCATCGTTGGATCCATGCGGGAGTTGCAGGCTATTCTCTTTTCTAGACCTTACAACCTGCTGGAGGTGCCCAGCTCCTCCAGACAGGCCCATTTCTACTCCGTCTGCTCCTCTGTCGTCGTCCTCTTCAGCCTCTTCGTCCTCATCGTTGGATCCATGCGGGAGTTGCAGGCTATTCTCTTTTCTAGACCTTACAACCTGCTGGAGGTGCCCAGCTCCTCCAGACAGGCCCATTTCTACTCCGTCTGCTCCTCTGTCGTCGTCCTCTTCAGCCTCTTCGTCCTCATCGTTGGATCCATGCGGGAGTTGCAGGCTATTCTCTTTTCTCGATCTTTTAATTCTGATTGTCGTTTTATGCGTTCAAGGATCGAGTGAACAATTGCTCAGGCCTGAAAAAGTAGACATGCCTGAGCAATTGTTTTCCCTGATTAGGCCTATCGACGTTTTCATGAGCAATAGGGAGCATTTGAAGTTTAAGTGGCGAGTTTGAAAAATATTAGCACTTCTTATACAGGAGGAGACGGCAGACGGTTGGCAGCCAAGGCTGACGCTTCGAATAGCCGAATACGTCTGCATCGCCTGGTTCACAGTGGAGATCATCATTCGCCTACTCGTCAACCCAGACAAGTTTGAGTGTTCTCTTTCAAGCTTCTGCTTCAAAGTCTTCCTGCAGACATGCATTCGTTCGCGGAGCACAGAACATCATCGACTTCCTCTCCATCTTCCCCTTCTACGTGGAGCTCCTCCTCTTGCTGCTCGGCATCAGCACCGAGGACATCAAGGACATCCAGGCATCTGGCCAAAGGTGAATTTGGGGAGGCCAGAGTTTCAGCCTGAGCTTTGAGGGAGCTCTTTTGGCGCTGCGTTTGCTGCGAATTCTTCGCGTGGCCAGGCTGCTTCGATTGGCCCGCCATTCAGCGAGCATGAAATCCCTGGGCGCTACCCTAAAGGCTGGATTTCCTTCCAGCTCTGCTCCCCTCCATGACTGAAGGATGCTGCGCTTTTGCAGAGGAGCTACAAAGAGGTGGTGATGCTGGCCATCTTCATGTTCGTCACCGTCATCCTCTACTCCACCAGCGTCTACTTCCTCGAGAAGGACATACCCGGCTCCAAGTTCACCTCCATCCCCGCCAGTTTCTGGTTACATTATTCATCCATGACTTTTGGAGCAGATAACTACTCTCCATTACTCTCCATCCATGACCTCTCCCAGCTTCTGGCCATCTAAAATTATTATATAGTGGGTTATACTTCTAACCCAAAAAGTATCTCTTATCTATATTTTACCTGCGATTGAAGTATGGGAAATTTTTTATTCAGCTTAATTTGAATTCTACTTGCGACTATAATGGATGAAATTTTTTCTTAGCAAAGAAGTAAATGTTATACCTTAGATCGTGAACTTTGTGCACTGTAAAAATTATCATCAGTCCAAAGTAAAACTGGATTAATTAATGATAAGAGAGCACCTGGCCAAAATACTAATATGTATTTAAAATCTGAGCTCCCGAAAAAAAGTAAAATGAAAGTAAAAAAGTAAATTTTAACTGTCTCTGCTACCTATCTCCATTGCAATTAATGTAATTCTAAAATATGCCTTGGTCTAATTCTATGTACAAATGATAGTTTTCAAGAAATAGACAAAATTTTGGAGGCATGTATGCGGCCCCTAGAAGGCCCCCCTGGGGGTCCCAAAAGTTGGCCCCCCTGGGGGTCCCAAAAGCTGGACCCTCTGGGGATCCCAAAAGTTGGGCCCCCTGGGGGTCCCAAAAGTTGGCCCCTGTGGGGGCTTGTCTTGGTATGCAATCAAACTCTATTTTAGACTAGTTTCTTTGGATATTTACCCTGCTCAGCACTAAAACCATTCAATGGCGTCAGAACTAAGCATGTGCTCTTGCTGTTTAACTTTTTCTTCTTTTCGCAATGACAGGTTTGGGCAGGGCAATATGGTGGTGACATGAAACTACCCATGGGAGGGCCCTTGAATTTTAGGCAAGGTTTTTTTGATGAGCCTTCTTATTGCCTCCTATTTGCCTGCTTTGGGATCTCAGCGGAAATAATTTGTTCTCAAATTATAACCCAGTTATCTAATGTTTCAATGCCCAAAAAATGAGTGGGGTTTATTATTAGAAAATTGACTCTAATATTTGGCCCCATTATGTAAATTTTGATGCTGAACACGAACCTGGTCAAACATTAAAACTTTGTTGCAATTTTGCCCAAATCCAGCAGCCTAATGTTTCAACAACTAAAATTGATTTTTAGCCGTTTCCATTGGTAATTTGCTTTGACTTTGAACCCCAATCGGTAAGGTTTTATGCAAAACACAATTCCGGCCATAAAACTGAAATTTTTTTTCCAATTTTATCCAGGAGCCAGGAGCCCGATGTTTCAAAAACTGAAATGGATTTTTGGGCGTTTTCTCTGGTAATTTGTTCTGATTTTGGAGCCCAGTAGGTAAACTTTGATATATGAACACAAATCTTTTCATAAAATTGATTTTTTTCTCAATATTACACAAATCCAAGTACCTAATGTTTCAAAAACCGAAATTGAATTTTGGACGTTTTCCCCGATATATCATAACTGGTACCATCGGCAAGCCTAAAGTAAATCTCTTTTCTCCAAAAAATGACTGCCCCGAGTGTAAAGCCAAGGAAATTTTCCTACTACTAATGGAATCTGCTTCTGGGGCATTTGCATTTTGTTTTCGTGGCAGTTCCAAGGCTTTTTTCATGCGTGCTCAAACAAAATACAAGTGACACAGCAGATTCCATTAGTAGTAGGAAAATTTCCTTGGCTTTACACTCGGGGCAGTCATTTTTTGGAGAAAAGAGATTTACTTTAGGCTTGCCGATGGTACCAGTTATTTCCTCAACTTTTAACACATAAACTATAAAATAACTCCCTTTGGCAGGATTCGAACCTCTTGAATTTAATGACCAATGACTTGGATCAGAAGAAAAAAAGGAAGGCTGAGCCAAGCTTCGATTGCCAGAGAAGAAAAACAATGTACAAAAAATAAACACACAGTTGAGGTTCGAACCTAGATGATTCATCCAGAAGGCCAACCGCTTACACTGCTATACCATTGGTGCTACAACTCGGCAGCATGAATTAAGCATTAAAAAATGCATGATCAAGGCCCAAGGACCCGAGAAAGGATGTGAAGACATTCATTAGCAGATGTGAAGGAGCAGCAGCAGGAGCAGCAGCAGCAGCAGAAGGAGTTTGTACGGCACTTTGTTTTTGTTTTTATCCATGTAATACTAAGTTTTTGGGGCTGTTCTCGCGAGTGTAGACTAATTTTTGGATGCTCTTTCCAATGCAAAAAGAATTACATCGATTGGATTTGCCTGTGGCGAACCAGAGCCTTATTAGTTTTAAGATCTAGCATTGCCCCTCGATTATGACACCTGGGTCGAAAAGAGGGCCTGGGCGCTGATGGTCGCTACGCTTCCTCGCGCCAGGCCAATTAAGTTTCAATCCCAGTACTTAAATTTTGTTTTTAAATATTATTTTATTTTAGATAAAACGCAGGGTTACACATAGCTTAGGCTTAGGCTTACACACATGGGTGGCAGTTCAACAAATGGGCTCAACTGGCTGCCCAGAATTGAGCCCCGTGTTATACTAGTTACACAAGATTATAGGGGCACAACGTCAATTATTGGGATTACCCCTTTAAAAATTTTCATTGTTTATGATTAAACTGTCCCGAGCTAATTGCTGGTTTACTACGATAAGAAATTAAATCAAAACCGGTCCTTGAGCTGCTTTTCAACCTTCCTGTAGAGTGGAAACTGGTTGTTGAAGTCGCGGACGACGCGATCCCACCACTTTTTCCGCTGGGCATTCGCAGAAGCATCAAACGCCTGGCCAGTCAAAATGTCCTTCGAAGATGGGCTGATGGACGCTTCCCCTCCCCCAAGAGTTTGTCCCCCCCAAGAGTTTGTCCCCCCCCCCCAAGGGGTTACTCCCCCCAAGTGTTATTCCCCCCAAGCCCAAGTTTTTTGTATTGTCTTAAAATGCTCCTCTATACATATCTCGAAATTTAAACTCAAGGAATTTTTATATAAACAACTATATACCTACTTTTTACTGCTACTAGTTAGTCTGCCTACTACCAGGAATCATACTAGGATACTGTTTACGGCAACCCCTTAGGCTTAGTCAAAATGCGCGTATACTGTGGCAGTACCACCCATAGTTGCCTTAGGAGCCATGGTCCATACTGTGGCAGTACCTACTAGTTGCTTAGGAGCCATGGTCCATACTGTGGCAGTACCTACTACATGGACTAACTAGTAGGTACTGCCACAGAATGCACCATGCCTCCTAAGCAACTAGTAGGTACTGCCACAGTATGGACCAGGGCTCCTAAGCAACTATGGGTGGTACTGCCACAGTATTCTCGCATTTTGACTAAGCCTAAGGGGTTGCCGTAAACAGTATCCTAGTACTACTCCTGGTAATAGGCAGACTAACTAGTAGCAGTAAAAAGTAGGTATTCAATCATGTACATGAAAATTCCGTGAGTTTAAATTTCGAGATATGTATAGAGGAGCATTTTAAGACAGTAAAAAAAAATTGGCTTTGGGGGGGGGGGGTAAGAACTCTTGGGGGGGGACAAACATTGGGGGGGGAAGAACCTTTGGGGGGGGGGCAGACTCTTAGGGGGGGGGGGGAAGCGTCCATCAGCCCGAAGATGCAAGCTCTCTTGCCAGCCAAGCGCTCTGTTCATCGTTAAACGCTCCCATTTTTACCCAAACCCTTCAGAAATTTCATGGCGGGTGCATTGAGCAGGAGAGCTGGCATTGGTTGCGCTTCCTTTTTGCATCAGGGCAATTGCGCAGCCTTGAAACCATAATTTTTATTTTTATTTTGTCTTGTTGTTTATATCATCATTCATGCGCCTCTTGTTAGTTTCATCGATTTATCTTTAATATCACGGTTTTATTTATGTATTTAAAGCTGCTTTAGTATGCACAATGTTTCTAAAATGATAATATTTCCGTAATCATAGACAATATTCAATAATCTAAACAATATTTCATAGAGAAATAATATGATGGTCCTCCATGGTGTTGGCAACGGCCCAACGAGCCGCAACAGCACCGGCTCGTAGAGCCGCAAAGAAAAGCCCCCCTAAAAAGGCCAGTGTCGTGGTGCCGCTGGCCCTGCGGTGTAGGGCCGGCCCAACGGGCAAAACGGCACCACCAAATGAAAACGGCTACTGGGGTCCAAGTCCAAAATCAGAGTAAATTACCAGAGAAAACGCTCAAAATTCCATTTCAGTTTTTGAAACATCAGGCTCTTGGATTTGTGTAAAATTGGATAAAAAATCAGTTTTATGGCCGTTTTTGTGGTCTGCATAAAAACTTACTTATTGGGGTCCAAAGTCAAAGCAAATTACAAGTTGAAACGGCTATAAATCAATTTTAGTTTTTGAAACATTAGGCTCCTGGATTTGTGCAAAATTGCAGAAAATTTTCATTTTTTTTGGCCAGATTCGTGTTAAGCATCAAAATATACCCAATGAGGCCAAATATTATAGCCAATTCCCTAATAATAACCCCTAAATCAGTTTTTGGCATTAAAACATTAGATAACTGGGTTTTAATTCGAGAACAAATTATTTCCGCTGAGCTCCCAAAGCAGATGGATAAAAGGCAAATAGAAGACTCTTCAAAAAACCTTGCTTAAAACCTTGCCATATAGCCATGCATTTCAAGGACCCTCCCATGGGTAGTTTCATGTCACCACCATATTGCCCAGCCCAAACCTGTCACTGCGAAAAGAAGCAAAGTTAAACAGCAAGAGCACATGCTTAGTTCTGACGCCATTGAATGGTTTTAGTGCTGAGCAAGGTAAATATCCAAAGAAACTATTCTAAAATAGGGTTTGATTGCATACCAAGACAAGCCCCCACAGGGGCCAACTTTTGGGACCCCCAGGGGGCCCAACTTTTGGGATCCCCAGGGGGTCCAGCTTTTGGGACCCCAGGGGGGCCAACTTTTGGGACCCCCAGGGGGTCCAACTTTTGGGACCCCCAGGGGGTCCAACTTTTAGGACCCCCAGGGGGGGCAACTTTTGGGACCCCAGGGGGGCCTTCTAGGGGCCGCATACATTCCTGAAATTTTGGACTTGAAATTTTTAAAAAAGTATATTTCAACTAATGGGTAAATTCTGCAAAATTTGGGAACCAACTACATTTTGACCAAATCAATTGCCATTAAAGTAAGGTGCTATCTTATCATTAATTAATCCAGTTTTACAATGGATTGATGATAATTTTTACAGTGAACAAAGTTCACAATCTAAAATATAAAATTTACTTCGTTGCTAAGAAAAAATTTCATCCACTTCAGTCGCAAGTAGAACTCAAATTAAGCTGAATAAAAAATTTCCCCTATTTCAATCGCAGGTAAAACATAGATAAGAGATACTTTTTGGGTTAGTAGTATAACCCACTATATAATAATTTCATCCACTTCATACAGGGGCAAGGCCCCTATGCATGGCATTGAAGAGGACGTTGGTGAGTCTCTGCTTGTTCACCACGGCCTGATGGAAGACCACGCAGACCAGGTAGAAGCAAACAGGTGACAGAATCATAAGCTACGTCCAAAATTACCTATATGATGCTATTATGCCCTTTAGAATGCCTCAAGGCCAGTGTTTCTGATTTCGG
>JASANA010009878.1:0-10962 GCA_030248095.1 Ptycholaimellus sp. GST1_10
CAAGCGACTCAGCAATAGACAGAAGGAAAATTTGAAGTATGTTATTGTGGGATGTTAGATTTGCCGGTGATGATAAATTATGCCAATAACGATATAATGCAAATTCAGAGACGAAATTGACAGCATCCAAAGAAAGCCACGTACCAGCTCTATCGGGCTGCTGCGAAGGAACAAAGCGAACTGTCAGAGCCCAGCCACCTCACCTTTTTGACCCAGGTGTACGTTTTTGGGGTTATTGCTAGATCTGAATTTTGATAAGGCTCTCGCTCATCACAGGAAGCTCCATTCGCGCAGATTTTGTTGCAATGGAAAGGGCATTTGCGAAGTGACTAAAACTCGCGAGAATTCGCCAAAAGTGGCTGCAATCAATAGAAAGTTGCTCAAAATCATTTATCCAAGAGTGAATTGCGCGCCCAAAACAAAATGCAAGCAGCAGACTCCAGTAGTAGCAATTTTATTTCTTTGATTTTTTACTTGGGGCATTTTCAATTTTTGGAGAAAAGAAACTTAATTTTTGGCTCGCCGATGGTATCAGACATGATTCTAACAGAGGATGCAGCTGGCGGAAAACTGGAACAATTAACGGCTGAGGTCGTTACCTAATGGAAGCCGACTTTGCGGTTTGATAGCTTTGCATGCGATGCGCTACAACTTTCTGGCAATTTGTATTTAGATCTGGACAATCTGACAATTTGAAAGAGAGTTGCATGAGCCAGTCACGAGGACAATCAGAGTCAGGCATTGCAAAGTGGTCGGGCTCTGCAGTAGCAGGTGCGAACTTTCCACCCTACAATCATCCTGCCCACTCCCTAGGCTCTCCACAGGCTCTGGGCAGAGATAGACAGGTATTGCTGGTGGGCGGGGAGGCGAGGGCTGGGTGGGACCGGCGCCAGCCGTAGAAACAGCGCTGCTCCTCTCCCCCCAACTCGTGCTTCAGCAGAACGCCATCGTCCACATCCGACAGGCTCCGCAGCTCCTGCTCGCTCCTCAGACCCAGCATGCTTTTCACATCCCGCATTGACCGCATCTGTTTTCCTGCCTCATAACATAATTTTCGAGGGTCAAGGGCCAGAGCGCCGCTAAATTTGGGCCAAAACCGATAGTGCAACAAATGAGCATGCACCAAACATTTTCCTAATTTGGCTCATGGCTGACTCCCTGAGCCCCCCCCCCCCAAAGGTTTCACCCCCCCCCCCCCAAAGGGTTTCACCCCCCATGACTTTCACCCCTCCCCCAAGAGTTTCACCCCCCCCCCCCCCAAGGTTTCACTCCCCCCCCCCAAAGGGTATATATTGAAAAAATTTTTATTAGCTCAAAATGCTTCTCTGTACATATCTCGAAATTTAAACTCACGGAATTTTCATGTAGATGATTAAATACCTACTTTTTTCTGAAACATAGTTAGTCTATACCGAGTTCGTAATGCTACTAGTTAGTCTATACCGCAATATAGGGCGTAGCCACCTGACTTTTTTAAAGGCTCGCGAGGGACATAGTTAGTCCTTAAACATAGTAAGTCCTTACCCAGTTCATTAATGTTTCAAAGTGCTCAACTCGGTAAGGACTAGCTATGTTTAAGGACTAACTATGTCCCTCGCGAGCCTTTAAAAAAGTCAGGTGGCTACGCCCTATATTGCGGTATAGACTAACTAGTAGCATGACGAACTCGGTATAGACTAACTATGTTTCAAAAAAAAGTAGGTATTTAATCATCTACACGAAAATTACGTGAGTTTAAATTTCAAGATATGTACAGAAGAGTATTTTAAGCTATTAAAATTTTTTCAATATAGTACCCTTTGGGGGGGGGCTGAATCTCATGGGGGGGTGAAAGTCATGGGGGGGTGAAACTTTGGGGGGGGGGGGGGGTGAAACCTTTGGGGGGGGGGGCTCCAAGGGTCAGCCTGGCTCATTTTCTGGGAAGACAAGGGATTTGATCGAGACAAAATTTAGTTTAGATGGGGCAAGGGAAAAGCGAGGTGGGAGGAACTGAAGGTGAATGTCGCCACAGACGCCGATACGGGAAGAGATGAAGCAGTCGCGAATGCCAGCCCGTGCCCCGATCGCTAGGTTGATCTGCCGTGTCTCCTGTCCCAGTATGTCCACTCTTGTCCTTGTGTGAACCCTTTGAAATGCAAACGCGTAGTATAATTTTGAAAAATAAAAACTGCAAAAAATATGTTGTAGAGGTAAACAACCAGTTTCTGACAAATGCAAAGGTCTGATGTGATTGAGCTGTCTGATTTTAATTCCCTCCAGTTGAATTATCGCAAATGATTTCATGATTGTTCAAAATATCAAAATTTCGCCTTAAATTATAAATTTTAGTGTTCATTGTGAACATTGAATTTTCATTTTTTTAAATTTTGACCGCGGAGCAAAAATATATATATATATATAAATATATATCTGGTGCCATCGGCAAACTTAAATTGAATCTCTTTTTCCCAAAAATTCGATTACCCCGAGTTCAAAGTCAAAGAAATATATCTCTAGCCCTTTGCACTTTCGCCCTAAGCCTGTCGTTGACTTTGAGATTTCTCATGGATCCTGTGAGACCGGGAAGAAAGTGGCGGAGTGGGTTGAGGCCTCTGCACACATCCCAGGCAAAAGCACACGTCCTTACTACTTAGAAGCCTCTCCCCCTGGGGAGCCCCTAAGAAGGCCCCCCCTGGGGACATGGTAATACGTCAGCTTGAGATGGTGGTAGAAGGCAGTATACATGCTTTGTAAAATGAAAACTATTTGTCAGCATTGAGCAATGCAATATATAGCCGAAGAGATATGGAGAATTTCACAGAAGCCATGTATGAGAGGGATGGTGCAAGCGTCTTGAGGTGGCTGTTGTACTGCTCTGCGGCAGAGGAGTTTACATCCTGGAGCATTTCAACTGCCTTCTACCACAATCTCAAGTGGATGTATTACCACGTCCCCAGGAGAGCCTTCTCAGGGGCTCCCCATGGGGCCTTATCAGGGGCTCCCCAGGGGGGGCCCTCCTGGGGACCGCGACATGCCTCGAATCGGATATTCACCATTTCAGTAATACCTACTATTGTCCATTAAATAGATGCGTAGAAGAAGGAGAAGAAAAAGCTCGGACGCATGGTTTTGAGCAATTTTCTAATGATTGCTGTCACTTTTTGGCAATTCTCGCGAGTTTTGGTCAATTTGCTGATGCCCTTTCCATTGCAACAAAAATCAGAGCGATTGGAGCTTCCTGTGAGGAGCAAGAGCCATATCAAAATTAAAATCTAGCAATAACCCTGAAAACATACACCTGGGTCGAAACGAGGGTTCTACGACGGTTCATCTCGCGACAGTTCATCTCTGCGACGGTTCATCTCCCCAGGCAAAAGTATGACGGTTCATCTCGCGACCGTTCATCTCGCGACAGTTCATCTCTACGACGTTTCATCTCTGCGACAGTTCATCTCCACTGGTCAAAGTACAACGTTTCATCTCCATATGGCAAAGTACGACGTTTTATCTCTATCTCTACAAATGTCTAATAATGCATTATAAACATCAATTCAATGTTAATGTAAACATCAAATTTAAGAGACGTTCTAGAGGCTCAAATAATGCAATTCAAAAGTCAATTTGAAAATTGATTAAAAAAACCCCCCCCCCCAAACCAAACCACCACACCCAAACCCCAACCAAAAAAACCCCAAAAACCAACCCAAAAACAAAACCAAAAAAACCCCCCAACCCCACCCAACCCCCCCCCCCCCCCCCCCCCCCCCCCAAATCACTATAGCACTGTAGAAAAAATTTTTGTTTCCCTTCCTCCGAAATTATCCAATAAACTCATTCAAGTTTAGGTCAAAAAATTCAAGAATGAAATTTGACGTGTTATAAAATTTATTATTAAAAATGAGCCCCTATCTGACTCCATTTTTTGAACCATAGGAGCCATTTTTTTCCTAAAACATAGGAGCTAGGTACTTGAAAATGAAAGGTCATGCTTTTTCCCTGTGGAGATGAAACGTCGTACTTGGCCCTGTGGAGATGAAACGTCGTACTTTCCCCAATGGAGATGAACCGTCGCAGAGATGAAACGTCATAGAGATGAACCGTCGCGAGATGAACTGTCGCGAGATGAACCGTCGTACTTTTGCCTGGGGAGATGAACCGTCGCAGAGATGAACCGTCGCGAGATGAACCGTCGTGACACCCGAAAGGTTGAGATGAAACGTCGTACTTTCCCCAATGGAGATGAACCGTCGCAGAGATGAAACGTCGTAGAGATGAACCGTCACGAGATGAACCATCGTGACACCCGAAACGAGGGGCTGGGCGCTGACGGTTCGCTTTGCTCCCTAGCGCCAGCCCAATAAATATCTGGAAATGCTGGGAATGGGCAAATTCTCAACGGATTTTGTCAAACATTTTTTTCCTGAAAGCTAATCAAGCGGTACCAGAAGCAGTGGTGGATATAGGATTTTGGTTCGGAGGTTGGGTCAATATTTTTTCAATATATCCTATCTAGGGGGAGGGGGGGAAACGTCCCCTTTCCCCTGAACCCGCCACTGCCCAGAAGAGTTGAAACATCACTTTTTAGGGTACAAACGCTTGAAAACTGCAATAGACAGTTTTTGCGCTGTGGCACCTGTAGTCTTGATAATTGCACAGATGACTTCGGTTTTTTGATTCACAAGTTGTATATTCCGGTTTCAAATCTGTGCTTACTTTTGAAAATGGTTGAGAAACCACAGACCTATCCTTTTGAGTGACAAACTTGCTGGATAGTGGGAGGTACTCCGCGGTCATCTATTGCGCTCTGCGCCATATACTTGCTAAAGTGTAATTAGTGTTTACAAGTGTTGGCGGTCAAATGTAAGGGCTCACGTTTCGAAATTTATATCCAGGTTCCATGTCTCTGCTGTGATGTTCCGGCAGCAGCGCCACTCCTCTGTCATTGTCGCTCGTCCCCCTCCACACTCCGCATGCATCAATTGACCCGCATGCTGGCCATAGCTGCTCCGGATGCACTGCACTGGCTCCCGACTCGGACCCTGGCCAACTTCTATTTCAACTTCTGCCGCTTCTTTTACAGCAACAGCTGGAGAAAAGGAAAATGAATGCACAAGTTTTTTCAATTTCAATTGAAGTTTATTATAAAAGACTACATTTTATGTGCTGTTGTCAACACTTTCGTTCAACTTGCTTGGGCCAATTGAAGGCTCAACATGCTTGGACCATAATTTAACTTTTATTGCACGGCACGGCCTATTTTTTAACAGAAGCCTAATTAAGCAGAGGAGCATGGCGGTGGAGGCATTTGTGGAAGGTGTTGAGAGGCGGATGCAATTGAAAGGCCGTTTTATAGGAAGCATGGAACAAGAAGATTATAAATGATTTATAACGTGTTATAATCATTTATAATATGGAAGGAAAAGCGTTATAAAATTACAATGGGGGGTATCTAGCGGGTTGAAAAGTAGTCTTCAGAAACCAACATCATTCTCGCTCAGTTCTGTGGATTTCAATGCGGTTTTTTGCTGTAAACTGGCACAGAGTTCGATCTGTTACCAAAAAAACGTACAGCTTCATTGGACTCACTAGAAAAAACTTTTTCAATAAGCTTCAACCGTGCGGGTTTTTTTTCTCAAACAAAAATATTTTGGTAAAAATTTTTCTCTTTATTTTTCAATGAAAACCTGTTTTCCGAATAGAGTAAGCTTAGACACATCTGGAATGGTATCATTTGTACGATATAGAGTCTCCAAAGTGGAGCTATGTGCAGCCGAAAATGGGCAAAATGAGGTTAAAATAGACTAAAGCCAGTTATTTAACTGTTTATATAGTTACTTAACTCTGCGATGTTTCTGTTTTTTATGTGGTAACTAAGATTTTATTAAAGTCAGAAAGCAATTTAATAGGCAACCCGCTAACATGACATTTGTAGGCAAGCAGGGGTTGCTTTTCTATACATGTTAAGCAAGTTCGGTCTTCATACATGTAGGAAGGCGGAATGGGTTAACGGCGTTGCAGAGAGGCTGTTTGCAGAGCAGGCGGTAGTGGTAGCTCTCGGGAAGTTGGCTCCATTGGGCGTTGCTGTGGTCAGTCTGGCCGCTGGTCAAGTCATTCACCACTGGTTTGAAGTAGGAGTTGAAAAGGCAGCGCTCATCGTAGGCGCAGCCCATCACCGACTTTATGTCCGGCCCTGCATCCGTTCCCTCCTCATTTTTTACCCAAAATTGCAAACACTATAATATCACCACCTCACAAAATATGAACTAAGTAGATACCCAGAGCGATTCTTTCGCAGCAGGCCAAATATGACGTGAATAAGGAGATGAGGTCAGGATTTTCATCAATGAGTAAATGTTGCAGCTTGTCATTCAGCTCGTCCTCCTGTTGTCTGGTAAGCGGTTTACCGTTGGATGTCTTTGAATCCGATAAAATCTAGACAAATCTAGCCTTATTGTTGCGGCCAAATTGCTGTAGGCAAAGAATGTGTGGGAGTTAAAATGTTTTGGCAGCTGGTTCTGCGGCACGTGCGGCCTTCAATATTCAATTCATTAGATGTTATATTGCTCCAGTTCAAATATCACAGGGAGATGAAAGCCGCTTTTTGACTGATTTCCAGATTTACAGGCATAAAGCCATAATTTTATATCATATTTACGGCTGATGCACTCAACCCCCCCCCCAAGAGATACACCCCCCCCAAAGATAGACCCTCCGTAGGGATACACCCATACACCCCCTAGAGATACACCCCCAAAGGGTTCTCCTTGTAGTCTACCATTAAGTATAGTTGATAACTACCCCCCACACCCCTTGCTTTAACGCTCCCCTAGGTGATAATATATGAACTATACTTAAGGTTATCAACTATGCTTGGTGGCCCCTAAGCAACTATACTTGGTACTGCCACAGTATGTTTGATGGCCCCTAAGCAACTATACTTGGTACTGCCACAGTATGCTTGGTGGCCCCTAAGCAACTATACTTGGTACTGCCACAGTATGTTTGTTGGCCCCTAAGCAACTATACTTGGTACTGCCACAGTATGTTTGGTGGCCTCTAAGCAACTATGCTTGGTACTGCCACAGTATGTTTGGTGGCCCCTAAGCAACTATACTTGGTACTGCCACAGTATGTTTGGCACCTCATCGATTTTATACCCATACCTCAATTTTCATACTTTTTCACTCATTTTCCATATTTTTCGCCATATTTTCATAGCTCCAGAATGTTTCACCTGATTTCTCAAAAATTTTGTTGAAAAATTATCAAACTAACCACATGGGGTTGTGTATTGGACATTTCCGCTTCGAATGGTACCACTCGTTCCTAGTCGTTTTCATCTTTGGAGCCAACGACGCTAGTTTTATGAAAATAGTCAAAATTTGGCCATTTTTTGGTGTAATGAAAAAATTTTTCATACTCATTCCTCGGGTATGAAAAATTTTTCTTACCCATTCCTCAAGTACGAAAAATTTTTCTTACCCATTCCTCGGGTATGAAAAATTTTTCTTACCCATTCCTCGGGTAAGAAAAATTTTTCTTACCCATTCCTCTGGTATGAAAAATTTTTCTTACCCATTCCTCGAGTATGAAAAATTTTAGGCACTCATTCCTCGGGTTTTTTCAGAATAAATTGACCCATGAAGACCCAAAATAATGCAAAAACTGCATATACAGGTTGCAATGAGTTGCTAGGATGAGGTAGAGTCGATATCATTCATGTTCAGGTTTAGGCAAGATATGCTATCCAGATGAAATGGTCTGACCCTTAACTACGTACTTAGTGAAAATTAACACTTGGACAATCAGAAATCGACTTTTCCAATTCTTGCCCAAAACCCACACTCTGGGTATCAATCAAAAGCTAGCGATGCAGTGAGTGCGGAAATGAACTTTGCTTGGCCAATTTTCAATTAAAATTCGAAAAAAATTAGGCATTCGAAATGTGAGGTATGGGTATGAAAAATGAAATTTTAGGAAATTTTGGAGGCATGGTAAGGTACGAAACTAGGTGCCCCGGGGGCACCTAAAACTAGGTGCCCCGGGGGCACCTACTTGGGGGTGCCCCCGGTGCACCTGGTTTTAGGCGCCCCCAGGGCACCTGGTTTCAGGTCTTCCCGGGCACTAAATTATATCTGAGCTGGTAGTGTCTGGTGTGGAATCATTTTGATGTAATCAACCTCAATTCTTCTGACAATTCATGAAGGAAACAAAAAGATGAAGCATTTTCATGAATGTATCGCATTTGCAATATGATAGGGATTTTGGTAGCAGAGCAAGCCGGCTGTTGTTTTGTTCCGCAACGGATGTGTTGATGGCTGCGAGATTCGTGCTTTTGTAGCTGGAGAAGCGGTAGGCTGAGGAGCAAGCGGAGTGATTAAAACCATGGAAAGCATCCGTGATGAATCGGGTTTTGCGGAAGTAGCGTGGCTCTCTTGCAAGACAAAATGCATGCAATTTGCAAGAGTTGTCAATGATGACAGTTTTGGGGGCTTTTGGGAAGCGTGTGAAGATGGTAGCGAAGTGATTTGCCACCGATTCTGGTGACAAGAGGATTTCATAGCCATAGATGATGCCATGTGGGCCTTCCTTCTTTTCACCAGCATTTTCCCGAACAAAAGACTTCTGCATGCCACACCAATATGCTCAAAAATAAAAAAGACAAAGATGAGAAATGCACCGATAGTAGCTGGAAAGAGGCGTTGCAGAGGCAGAGAATGAGGCGATGTACTTGGCTAGAAGCTGGACGGAAACGACTAGGCCACAGCTCACATGCACTACACCGTCCAGCTTGCCATCATAGTGCCAGCTCAAAAAACTTGTCTCATTTCCTTGAGCGATACTAAGAAAGCAGAAAGAACCGGCACTGGCAACTTCCATCCGTAGGTATGAAGTAGATTGAAGGACTAGCGACGTTGTAGCCATCCTCATCCACAAACGCCGTCCGACCCGACTTTGGTTTCAGTAGCCAGTTGTTTTGGATGGGATCGCCGTTGGCCCAGTCGTTGCCGCATGGGCACTTGGGCGAGGACGGTTGTTCCGGAAGGAGGTGCCGAGGAGGCTGCTTTGCGCAGTACGTGCTCTGAGCTAACGGCAACTCCCGTTCTTCCCGCGACATCCACCTTAAGCTAGTGTCTGATAAATTTGGTGTCTGCCTTTTTAATGAGTTACCTTTGAGCTGGTTTCCTTGTAAGCTGTGTCTCGGGGCTCTCTTCTCTTGAATCATCGTGGTCACGCAGGCGTCGGAAGAGGCTGATGTGTGCGCAGGACTCGCAGCCGCAGGTAAGGCAGCGCCAGAGACGTCGGTTAAGGACCATGATGAAGGCGAATTCTTTGGGTGCTGCCTTCATGGCCCAGATGTCAGGTCGCAGAATCTCCAGCCACTGCTCAGGCCCTTCTTCAGCAGTTTCAGGCAGCAATCCTAATTGATTTCCTAATTTGCCTCAGGTACAGGTTGAATGTAAAACAAGACCTAGCAAAAGGCATGCTTTCAGGTGAATGCAGCGTAGTTGCTCCAGGGAGGTTTGCTGTGAAGGATCTGGCAGCGCAGAGGCCTCTTCCCGCAGATTGGCAGCAGATGGACATGTGCAGAGATAGACGCCCTCTTCAGTCTGGTAGCAGGTCTCCAGGGCTTCCAGTTTCAGATTGTGGGGTCCACGCGCTGCAGAAGCTTCTCATCGAGTGGCAGCTCTCGACAGGTCTCCACGAAGACTGGCGAGCCCATGATCGGAAAAATGTGCAATATTGCAAAACAATTGGAACAATGTTGTGACAAACCTCCACTTGACCACGTGCATTGGTGAAGACGAGGCCTTGAATTGAAGATGCGTGGTGCTCAGCCATGGCAGCTGACATTCGCTTGAATTGCTTCAGCACCCCCGCCTTCGCCTCTTCAATGATGCGGGCTCGATGCTGGCGCAGATGACTTGATTTCGTCTCCATTATTTTCCTGGAAACGTAGGTCTGCATTTGCATAATGCTGGCATTCAATCAGACGTTGGAGTAGGCGAAGCAGAGAAGACGATGGTGGCAGAGGGCAGAGCTGTAGATGCTGGTGGAGAAGGTCATGTAGCGAAGGTGTTTATGGCATGAGGGTTGAGCATCCTCAATGATTCAAATTCCTTGAAACGGCTAGCTGTTCTTATCAAACAATGCATCAGATCAGTCTAAAAGTATGAATGTGTGTGTAATTGAAGCTTTGTAGTGGTGACTTATGTGGAAATAATTTAGTGCCCGGGAAGACCTGAAACCAGGTGCCCCGGGGGCGCCTAAAACCAGGAGCCCCGGGGGAGCCTAAAACCAGGTGCCCCGGGGGCGCCCCCAAATAGGTGCCCCCGGGGCACCTAATTTCGTACCTTACCATTCCTGAAATTTTGCTTCCACTCATACGTTGAGTTTTTTCAGGGTAAATTGGCCCCTGGAGACCCAAAATAATGCAAAAACTGCATATAGAGGTTACAATGAGTTGCTAGGATGAGGTAGTGTCGATATCATTCATGTTCAGGTTTAGGCAAGATATGCTATCCAGATGAAATGGTCTGACCCTTAACTACGTACTTAGTGAAAATTAAGATTTGGACATTAAGAAATCGACATTTCCAATACTTGTCCAAAACTCACAATCTGGGTATCAATCGAAAGCTACCGATGCAGTGAGTACGGAAATGAAATTTGCTTGGCCAATTTTCTATTAAAATTCAAAAAAAATAGCCATCCAAAATTTATGGTATGGGTATGGAAAATGAAAATGTGGAAAATTATATTTCCACTCATACATCGAGTTTTTTCAGGGTAAATTGCTAGGCAGTTTGTATATGCAGTTTTTGCATTATTTTGGGTCTTCATGAGTCAATTTATTCTGAAAAAACCCGAGGAATGAGTGCCTAAAATTTTTCATACCAGAGGAATGGGTAAGAAAAATTTTTCATACCAGAGGAATGGGTAAGAAAAATTTTTCATACCCGAGGAATGGGTAAGAAAAAT
>JASANA010009881.1:0-37572 GCA_030248095.1 Ptycholaimellus sp. GST1_10
TACTGTAGCCAATGGAGTAAGCTTTGCAAAGCGCAGCTTCATAGATCCAGTTTCCATTTCTTGCTTCTCCTTCCCCTTCCAAACAGTCTGCCTAGCCAATGTATGTAGTAGAAGGAGGGAGATCACCTTTGATGTGCAGGCACAGTCCTAGGGACATCCACTACTGGGTTACTGTAGTCTGCCTCAACACAGGCAAACTAGCCCCCCCACACTCTCCACCCAGTCTTCACACCTCCTACCCATAGGTATGCGTAGCTCAATTGGTAGCACTCCAGTCTTTGCTGTAGATAAGCCAGGTTCAAATCTAACCCTTTCCTTTTTTCTTTCTATTCATCTTATTTATTAACGAATATATTATTGATATTAACAGTAATTAATTTTAACAAACAAACTTATGCTTGAATGAATGATGGGTGATTGAGTACAGGTTTGCTAGTTCCCACCAGGTGAATGGAAGTAATGCAGCTGATGAGAGTCTACTCAGGTACAATATGAAATATTAATAATAATATATTAGTTATTATGGTCCACTGTTACTAAATAATAAGTAATGAGACATTGGTCTAATGATAACTTCCCAACAGTTTGTTACAAAGTGCAACAAGACTAATTAATGAACCTTGGCTGATTTTGGCGCGATTTTGAACCTACCACGCGAAGGGTGCTGTTTGGCTAGTCACCACTTGCAGGGTTTATATCGGTAGTAGTAGAAGCAGTCCAAGGGAAAGTCCCAAGGCTCCACTTGGCCAACTCGCCAGCGAAGCGCTTCATCCTGCCAAAATCTACCAGCTGATTTGAAGAGTACGTTTGAACAAAATCTTCACCTTCAACAAATCTGGAATATCTTGCAAATTCCGTTGCATGTTGCCGAACAAAGCATCAGAGAGTTTTCTGGGCTTGCTTGGACAGTTCAAGACCTACAACCTACAGGTAAATTGACGAGTCTATGCAACTGCTCAATAGAAATCCATCCAAAAATAAGAATCTCCCTTTCCAAATTCTTCAATTGTTTTTAGGATGTTTGAAATCAGAAGCATTTTCAAAGCTAACTACCAAAATTTCGTAACGGTCATATCAAAATTCAGATATCAGCACTCAGAAAAATGACTGGCATTTTCCGTTCGGTTCCTCACAAAAATTATAGTTAATAATTTATTTCCTACATAATCCTGAACTAACAGAGTGGCAGGCAACTGGTCCGCAGGTGCGTGTTTGAGGAGGAAGGAGTGAAGGCTGCTGCTGCTGCTGCTGTCCAAGTCTCTGGGGTGCTTGCTGAGCAAGCTGAAGAGCTTCTTCCCAAGCCTCGTTTGCCTCCGTCGTCATCAACCGCTCCAGCACCTCAGCTGCCACCGTCCAGTCTCAAAATAGCCCCTTTCACGTATGATTTCATTTGCCACTGAGCGGTGGGCATGGCGGTGGACAGTGGCGCCACCGAGCGGTGGACACTCCCAGCGTACAACAATAGGCACGAAGTGAAGATGATGAATAAGAAGGCCAGCCAATGGCTGGCGGCCTGGAAAGGCGTTCACAGCGACGGCAAAACTGCCACTGATCACAAAGTTGGCTCACTGGGGCTGTGGAATGCAAGCAGGAGAAGACATGCAAAGTAAATATGTGAAATGAGCAAAAGAGTATGCTGGACACCTGTATGACTAGGCAGCACCATAAGGCTTGTCGGATGGATAAGGCTAAGACTGTGACTAGTTGGGCTAGGAGTTGGAGAGGGGGCTAAACTTGGACCGTTTCCCTACCTCACCTGATAGCTCACTGCAAACTGTACAAATGCTACAGGCTATGAAACAGAGGCTGGGGCATGAATCAGACGGCGTTCTTGAGTCACCGTAGAAGAGTAGAAGTTGAGTAGATGAAGGTGAGGGGCTCCTGGTGAAGAAGCCAGCAGAGCCGAGGCCGAGGGTGCCGAGGCTCCCGGCAAAGTTGGGGGGCCGGGGCAGCTCGGAGATGCTGCTCCCGGTGATGAAGACGGAGTAGATGATGCAGTCCACCACATAGCAGAAGTGCCTGGCCTTGGGGCAGTTGGCCGAGAATGGCAGCCACAGCTGCTTTGAATCCTCCACCTCATAACAGCAGGGCAGAGACTTGGAAGGGGGTGAAAAAGGTGCACCGGATGTGCGGGGTTTACTAAGCCCAGAGGCAAAGCATTGACCCAGATTGCGCTTGCTGGCGGCCTTGGGGAGGAAGATGAAGGTGAAGATGCTGTCCTCGGACACGCCGTCGAAGCCACCCAGCTACCCGAACAGTGCCCCGCTGCAGTTGAGCAGGGCCAGGGGAAGATGAGGAAAAGGGAATGAAGGCACTGCAGAGGCGGGGTTTACTGTGCCCGGAGGCAACAGCATTGACCCAGAACTCACTGTCGGCGATGCTGGGAAGGTTGATGAAGAAGATGGAGACATCCACGGCCACAAAGCCGCAGGTGCCGAAGAACAGCTCATAGCTGCTTGTCTCCGCCCGGCTGCAGAAGGGCGAGGCAGAAGGGGGGAAGAAAAAAAGAGTTGGGGAACTGCTTGGGAGGGGTCTACTAAGCCCGGAGGCAAAGCATTGACCCGTGGATGCTTGCAGAACTTGGAAAAGGAGAGCTTGGAGTCCTAGACGCCCTTGACGTTGACATCCTCCATCTCCTCATCCATGGCTGGCTTGTCAGGCTCGGCGGTGGAGTCACTGGGCCCCCCGTCGGCCGCCTCGGTGGGGAGGAGGTGGGCAACGGAGTGGCGGGAGACGTAGCCATCCTTGTTGCGGATGTCGGCATAGCGGACCGCGCCAAGGCGGTCGGGGAAGACACTGACGATGCACACCAGCTTCCAGGTGTGGCAGGGCACGTCCTCAGCCAGGAGGCAGGGCGCCCCCGGGACGTAGTAGGAGGCCGGCTGGATGCCAAGGCGGGTGCAGTTGGTGAGATGGTGGGCACGGAGAAAGCCGAGGTACTCTGTCTGGAACCGGTGGGTGAAGTTGGAGATGGCCAGCTGGCGGGCCTTGTAGGCCTTGCACAGGGCCTTGGGCAGCTCCTCGGGGAAGAGCAGCGGTTGCAGTTGACAGCCCGGCTGAAGGACGGAGGCGGGGGTGAGAGGGGCAAAGTTGGTGGGGTCCACGGTCATGGGGCAGAGAGGGCGGTTGTTGATCGTGGCCTCCACTCTGCAGGCAATGGTGTGGAGCTCGGGGTCAGTGACGGAGCGTTTCCAGAGCGCCGGGCGGAGGCAGGACTTGGCCACCCCCACCAGCCTCTCCACTGCCCCCTGATGCCAGGGCGCCCTTACCGGCGCCAGGCGGAAGTGAACCTCGTGAGCAGAGGCAAAGGCAGTGATGTCAAGCAGTTCCCCGTTGCCGAAGCGCAGGACGGGCTCCAGGACGCGGGCAGCCTTCACGAAGGCCGTCGCCCGGTCCAGCCAGATGGAGCACTTGGTCAGGCCCCGCCTGGCCCAGAAGCGCTCAAGGGTGAGGCAGGCAGCCTCCCCGCTGTAGTCCTCGAGGACCTCGAAGTGGGAGGCCCGGAAGGCAGTGCAGGTGATGATCATGAGCCAGCGCTTGGCGATGCCGGGCTTGTTGTTGACCTCGAACGGGCCGATCTGGTCCACCAGGATGTTGGAGAAGGGCGTCGCCTCAAAGTCCATCCGCTCCGGCGGCAGCTGGCCCATCGCCTGGATTGGGGGCAGGGTGGCCTTTGCCAGCCTGCAGGGCTGGCATCGTCTCAGGATCTGCGACACTGTCTGGAGGCCTCCTGGAAGCCAGTACTCTCGTCTCAAGAGGCCAAGGGTGACCGAGGCCGGGGCGTGGAGGTTGAAGGAGTGGATGTGCTGGACGATCAGCAATGCCAGCAGATGACAGCAGGGAAGGAGCACGGGCGGTTTCCCGTCCTTGGTGGGCTCGCGAAGGCCGAAGTGGGTGCCAACATGGATGACCCCATCCTTGATGCATGCCCCCAGCTGGGCTGCCATGTTCCTCGTTGCGGAGGAGCCCTTGTCGGTCTCCAGCAGCCGGATCAGGTCCGGATACTCCTCCATCTGCAGGTCCCACACCATTGGCAGCAGCAGTGCAAACTGCTCTGCCACCGATGGTTTACCTTTGCGCCCATGGTGAGGGCACAGGAGTTGATTGGCGTAGGCGGCTGTGCAGAGGAAGCGGCATAGCGTAGACGCTCACTCCGGATGCAGGACCTTGAGGAAGCCCTTCCATGGCCAGATGTCGGGGGCCGGCACGGGGCCTGTGACATCGGGGATGGCAAGGGCGGTGGAGTGCAGGGTCGGAGGGCGCGGCGAGCTTGCTCTGGAGCCCCCAGCCTCCAATCCCCAAGCTGCCTCCAAGTTCCCAGGGCCACTGGATGGAGGGGCCAGAGGCTGCCAACCTGAGTCAGGGGCCCCGGCTGCCCCATCCAGGGTCTGCCCTGCCGCTTCTCCCGGGAGGACGCAGCCCCCGGGAGGCGGGGCTTGATGCATGGGCCACCAGCCCAGAGGCTGAGCCAGGAACTGTGGTCCTCGGGCGTAGAGTGAGGTGCTGAGGATGTTGTCGGTGCTGTGGGTTCTCGTGTTCCAGTCCGCCGGGTTCTCCTTGGTCTTGACCCAGCAGAAGTTGTCGACGACGCGGTAGCCGATGATCTCCTTGATTTGCTTGTCCTCGTAGACGCGTGGAGCCGCCTTGGCCTGCAGCCATCCTAGGATGGCGGCATTGTCGGTGAAGAGGACGGTGGCCTTGAAGCTGATGCCGATGGCCTTGATGAGTCCCGCCGCCACTCGAACCGCTGCCGCAGCAGCCCAGAGCTCCTGGCGGGGGGTGGTGATGATTGTGCTGCGGCTGGCGCTGGGAACCAGCCAGGCCTTGCCGAAGAGGAGCCGTGATGCCCCTCCCATCTCTTTGGCCACATAGATGGCGAAGCCGTAAGCATTGTCACTGGTGTCGGAGAAGATAGCGAGCACAGGGTTCTGGATGTCCTTGAAGACGTTGTTGGTGATGCTGACCTTGGCCGTCTGCTCTAACTCGGGCCACAGAGCCGCCCACCTCATGGCCATGGCCTCCGGGACCTTGGAGTCCCAGGTTTTGCACTTCGCATGCACCGCCTGCATCACCAGACAGCCCTCGAGGAGGACGGGGCAGGCAAGGCCGAAGGGGTCAAATACCCGAGCAACTGCCGACGACAGCTGTCTGGCCATGGGGGAGTCGGGAACATCCTCAAACTTGGCGGGCTGGAGGGAGATGGCGTTGGAACCGATGTCCCAGATGAGGCCCAGTGCGTTGTTGACGGGCTCGGGCAGCTTCCGGCTCTCCTCCAGGCTGTCCATGAGGCTGGCGCTGTTGCTGGTGAACTTGCGGAGGACAAAGCAGGCGGAGGCAAAGAGGCTGACGAGGCCGTGGGCAACCCGGATGCCCTCCTCCTCCTCCTCAAAGCTCCAGACCATGTTGTCCGCGTACATGGCCTTGGGGATGCTCTTGATCTCCTCGTTGGTGAGGCTGTAGCACTCGGAACCGGCAAGCACATCCTCCACCAGCTTGCGCAGGCAGGCTTGAAGCAGCCAGGGCGAGGTGACGCAGCCCATGATGACCCGCATATACCTCCAGACTTGATAGTTGTGGTTGTTGAGGGGGCAGGTGCGGTCCTTGGGAAGGACAACGCGGAGAGCGTCCTGGTGTTTGGGGCGGATGTGGAGGGCATAGAAAGCAGCCTTGATGTCCGCGCTGAATGCGAAACGGCACTGGCAGAGGCAGAGCTGGACTGAGATGAGGGCGGTGAGTAGGTTGGGGCCAGCCTTGATCATGTCGTTGAGGCAGCGGGCTGGGCATCCTCAGCCGGAGCTTGTGTCGACCACTGGGCGCACCTTCTTCCCTCTGGGGGCCTTGAAGTGCAGCAGGTGGTGTATGAGCTGGCCCTTGCAGTGATGGTCGGCGATGGGCACAATGATCCCCTCTGCTGCCTGCTCGTCGAACTCGCAGTAGTACTCAATCCGCTCCTCCACCGTCAGTCTCTTGTGCATCTTGGCTGCCCTCGTGAAGGCCTGGCTGAAGTTGCTGGCGATGGCGCCGGCCTTGGGCTTGAATGGGAGCAGCACCAGGAAGGCCCCATCTGCTCTGCGCTCCACCTGGGCTAGGAGCTCCTCGGTCCGCCAGTCCTCAACAGTGGTCATGAGGTCTGCGTCCTTGGTGAAGCCGACCTTGTCCAGGCTGGTCTGGTGCTGGATCAGCTGCTGGAAGCTCACTGGCTGGGCGCCCGCAAAGCAGGCCATGGAGATGATGGAGCCCTGGCACAGAGACTCGTCGGTGATGGTGGACTCCTCACGGGTGACAGCGCCCTTGAGGATGACGCTGAACTCCGAGAAGTGTGCGCTCAGGAGCTCAGTGATGGCCTTGGCTGGGACGGCCGGTCCAATGATCTTGTTGTAGGCATTGAGGCCAACCAGGAGGTTGACCTCGTTGCTCTCCACCTTGGCCGGGGGGAGGTTGCAGATTTCGTCATCTGCTACCCGGATGGCCTTGCAAAGGGCGGGGCTGAGTTGGAAGCCCCCCGGGTGATGGCTGGGCAGATGACCTCGGCTGCATAGGCCTTGAGGGTGAGGTGCCAGCCGGTCGGGGCAACCAGGTCCAGCAGGACCGGGTGCGCTCTGATGGTCCAGGCCGCTGTTGCCCCCACATACACCACCTTGACGGAGACGGGTGGGAAGAGGCGGAGGTGGAGGCGCCGGGCCAGGCCTAGGCTGATCCAGCTGTTGCTACAGCCGGAGTCCAGCATGGCTTGCAAGTCCTCTTGTGGCTGCTCTCCCTTCTTGGCCAGCTGTGGCCGGAAAGTGGCGAGGATGGACTGGGAGTTGCTGGGGACTTTGCCGATGGCAGCGGTGCTGTGGCCAGCATCCTTGGGGCAGGATTTCTTCTTTTCCCACTTCCCCGTTGGCTTCTTGGGCTCTGGGGCGCCCTCAATGTTGCAGAGGGCGGTGTGGTGGTGCTTGCTGCACTTCCGGCAGTCCTGCTTTGACTTGCAGTCAGCCTTGATGTGGCCGCTGGTGAGGCAATTGAGGCAGAGCTTCAACTCCTTGCTCCTTGCCAGCCGATCCTTGAGGGAGGCGTACTTGGTGCACATGACGGCCCAGTGGCCGGAGCCGCTGCAGAGGGTACAGGCAGGCCGCGTCCATCCTGTCGGGGGGGGGGGGCAGTTCTACCTGGCCTGGGCTTGGACTGAGCCCCCGACGGGCCCGCAGTGGGTGCCTTTGCCAGTGGTGCTGTGGCTAGGGTAGTACTGTGCTGCGCTCCCAGCTCCTCGCCGGTGTGTCTGAGCATGTTGACCTTGGCGCGGAGCTTGTTGATGAGGTCCCTGATCCCCGGCACCGGTGACAGGCACCAGCGGATCCGCTGTCTCTGGATGTCCCTAGCTAGGCCAGGGGGAACCTTGCGGAAGACCATGTGGCTGTGGGCATTGATCACCTGCTCGGAGGCGTTGATGGCAACGAGACTGTCATAGATGCCAGCCAGGTGGTTGGCCAGCTGCTCCAGGCTGGCGATGTCACCCTCAAAGGCGGCGCCAGTGTTGATGAGCTTGGCGAAGAGCTCGGCCTCGATCAGGTCCGGCCAGTCGTAGTTGTCATCCAGCACGCGCAGGGCGATGAGGAAGGCATCCCGGGCGTTGGGGTTGATCGTCTTGATCTTGGCCCGTGCCTTGCCCTTCAGGGAGTGGAGGAGATGGTAGTACTTGTCGTGCTTGGGCATCATCCCCTCCACCAACAGTGCCTGAATCCAGTTTCAGTGGCGGGGGTACTTGCTGATCTCGGTGCCGTCGAACTCCTTGCCAGAGTGCTTGACCTTGGGGAGGGCGGTCGGGGCGTGGTTGCAGGAGAGCTGCTGTAGACAGGCCGCGATGGCCTCCATGGCCAGGCCCATCCGGTCGTTGTTGCTGCCCGGGTCCCTGTGGCTGGGGCGTCCATGCGGGTCCCCAGGGTTGCCTGGGCTGCCTGGTCCGCTGGGTCTGCCAGGCCCACCTGGGTCGCCCGGTCCGCCCGCCTGCTGGTGGGAGGCCCCGGACTCGTCCCGGCGGCTGCTGTCTCAAGACCCGTCATGGCCCTGGCAACGACTGCCTCCGCGCTCTTCGTCGCGGTCTCCATCCCGGCAACTGCTGCCCCGGGACCTGTCGTGGCCCCGGCGGTCGTCACCTTCTCGATCATCGCCACCTCGGCGGCCTGAGTCCCGGGGCCCGTCGTGGCCCTGGCTCTTGCTGCGTGGGCTGCCGCCCCAGGGCCCGTCGTGGCCCCGGGCGCTGCTCCGACATCCGTTGTCTGTGGGGCTGCCATAGCCCCGTTGGCTGTGACCCCAGGCTTCGTTGCTGGGGCCCTCATTGCTCCAGTGATCGCTGAAGCTGCTCCATTGGCTGGCCTGGCCAGAGGCTTTGTTGCTCCACCGGCCACCATCATCTTGTCCATCGCGGGGCCCTTCGTGGCCCCGCCTCTCGTCTCCCCAGATGTCATCCAGGCCCCGGAATCTGCTCCCGCGGCTGTAGGCGCCGTCGCCCAGGATCTCCGCCCAACTCTCTTGCTGGCTGGAGAGCACGCCATCGATGATGGACGGCCCACCTCGCCAGCTTCCCGGTGGCAGAGGGCTGAGGCATGCCAGCTTGTCATTGATCGTCCCGCTCTGGCTCCATCGCCAGCTCCCCAGTGGCGGTGGGCTGAAGTGAGCAGGTGTGCTGTTGCCCGCATGGCCCGTCCAGCGCCCTGGCGGTGGCCCCGCGAAGGGCCCTGGCATTGGGTGCCATCTGGCCAGCTCCCGCTGCTGGTTCTGGAACTGGACTGGCAGTGTCAGGTTGATCGGCTGGATTGGCGACGGCATCTGCCCACCCCCAGGGGAGGCGGCAAAGCTCATGCGGGAGCACTGCCCCGCCCTTCTACTCTGCCCCTCCCAGGGATCACCTGCATAGCTCTGACTATTAGTGGTGGAGGGGGCTGGGCTGCCCCACTCGCTGAAGCGCACCCAGCTCTCCCGCCCGTGGGCGGGGGAAGGCGCCGGGCGGAGCTGGGTCCCGTGGCCGGTGGAGCTCGTCCTGCGACTGTCCCCCATCTCCTTGCGCCTCGTCGACTGGCTGGCCGCTGCGGAGCTGTGGGCGCCGCTGCTGAGCCCCCAGTCTCGGGGGGTGATGGGGTAGAAGGTGCTGGCCGAGCCGCTCTTGTTGACGCCAGTGAGGGGGGTGAAGCGGGGCCCGAGGTCCTGGAGCAGGACGTCCGGGCCGCAGTAGTGGTAGGGGCCTCGGAAAGCAGAGAAGGTGGTGACGGGGATCCCCGCTGCTAGGGCCTGGGTGTAGAGGGCGGAGGGCAGGAGGCCTGGGAGGTTGAAGATGCAGATGTGGCAGAGGTAGTCAAAGTCGTTCTTGGTCTGGTTCTGGTTGATCCAGGCCAGGATCTGCTCCCAGACCTCAGGGCGGGCTGAGCCGGGTGGGGAGTAGAGGGAGTCAAGGCCATTGCAGCAGTACTTGCGGTGACAGTGCCTCCTGATGCAGCGGAGTCAGTGATTGTCATGGACCCCGTCGTGGGGCTGGCACTCGTCGCAGCACTTGTTGACGCCATCCTCTGCCTTTGCCAGGTACAGGGATGCCATGCTGCAATCCTTCTGGGGCGGAGGGATGGATGGAAAAGAAGAGAGACCACAGAAATTGAGCAGGCTTAGCTCCAGCCAGAGGCCCACTTGGAGTTCACATGAAGTCTGGACTTGTTGTGACTAGATGTCCAGGGTGGTCTGATGACGCAGGAGAAGAGGAGGAGAGTTGGGGGCAGGTAGCTGCAGCTCCACCAGTGGACTCCCCATGCTTGACAGTCTCCTAGAAGTTGTGAAAGAGGCAGCAGCCGCCCAAAAGCGCTGCCAGACAGAAGATGATGCAACCGGGTGGAAGGGGACCTTTGAGAGAAGGCCCCCTAAAATGCGCGCTTGCTGCCGCGGGCGTCCCCGATGGCGGCGTTGGCGTTGCAGTGCTTGAAGTAGGCCTCGAAGAGGCTGCAGTAGACGGTGAAGCCGGGTGCCACTCGCTCCGGCCTCCTTCAGGTTCGTGCAGGCTCTATCTTTCACGTATGATTTCATTTGCCACCGAGCGGTGGGCGTGGCGGTGGACAGTGGCGCCACCAAGCGGTGGACAACCCCACCTCATTCTCCTTTGCCATGACACCAAACGTAGGTAAAATTTACGTCGAATTCATAACCCTCCACATGAATCAACAGATATGAGCAGATATGAGATATAACACTCGAACTAGCGGAGCCTGGCTCAGAAAAAGCAAATCGTAAAAAACCCAACAGTCAGCCATCCCTTGGTGAAGTGGATCTAATGCGAGGTGTGAAAAACGGCACCAGTTGCCTATTTTCTGTGGTCTTGGCCAGTTGACAGTGATAACTTGTGGGAAAGATTATTTGGAGGCGCCAACTAGCAGAGATCTTAGGATTTAAGCAAAATTTATGCGGCAGTCCATTCAAGCCTCTATCTGCAGTTGCTACTTGTTTATCATCTGATGAAATGCGGTGAAAATTCGAGCATTGGAAACCTACGGGCGGGAGTGGAATATATGCAACATTTGAAACATCAGTAGTGTGATTTGCTTACTTTAGGCATGGCTCGTTGACAGTGTTCCCTCTGTGGATTGATACACATTGACACGCCAACTAGTTGTGTTTTGTTTTAGTTACATACGTCAGCCTCGTAGAAGCATCTAGTTTTCGTTTCTCCCCAGCTTTAAGAGACGGAATTTGATAGGCTCAAAATATGAGATTCCATATTTGAAAAATGAAGTTTCTCTGATTTGAACGACTTTGTGCCACAATCCAAGGCAATTTAGTTCTCATCTCTGTGGCCCAGCCATTTCCCAAAAAACGGTTTTGTTGACCGGATATAGTCACTTTTGTAACATGCACTTTTTTGGGCCTTTGAAACCTGCAATTTCAGTTTTTAGAAAATTTTGACAAAGAAATTTTAGATAAGTGTGGATCATTATATATCAATCGATAGGCAATTTGGAAACAAAAAAGGTGGCATACTTGAATTTTTCCATCAATTGTTCTGAAAGACGTAATTTTGAAAAATCGAAAATTTCGGTTTTTCAATTTTGGCACAAAAAAACTGATAACTCAAATTTGAGTGGTTCTGCCAAGGGGTAGACCATAACCACGTTAAAATTCAGATTCTTGTGGTCATTTTGATATATAACTCGTTAGATTGTGGTCTGACATCATCGGGAATTTTTGAACTGCCGCCCAGGACTTGGCCTGGGGGCAGTACTAAGGATTCACCCCAAAAAGGGGTGTGAGGCTATATATATATACTTATATGTTACAAAGAATTCCTCAGTGGTTTCTCAACCGTTTTGTCTGATTTTTTCAGGGAATGTTGGAAATGTTGGCCGCTCGAAGCCCTGCTTTGGGAGCCTGGCGGAAAATAATCGTTCTTGAGTTATAACCCAAAAACCTAATGTTTCAAGGCCTAAAAAGCGAATTAGGGGTAAATAGTTGGCAAATGGTCCTATATTTGGGCCCCAGTAGGTAAATTTTGACGCTGAACATGAATATATCCATCAAATTGATTTTTTTTGCAATTTTGCACAAATCCATCAGCCTGATGTTTCAAAAACCAAAAAAATAAATTTCGGGTTCATAGTATTTTGAAATGAGCCTCATGCTGTGCACTATCATTCTGGCCATAAAAATCCCTTTTGAAGGGCGTTTAAATCATGAAAAAAGCTTCAGTAGAACGCAAGTTATGCCATTTTTGAACTGCCGCCCAGGACTTGGCCTGGGGGCAGTACTAAGGATTCACCCCAAAAAAAACCCCAAGTCCCAGACGCCATATTTCAGGAAACATCGTTTGACTGGGTAGCTTACTTTGGATCATTTAAAGGGAAGAATATATTTTAGTTAATGATTCAAGTGGCAAGTTAGTTAGTTAAGGCCAAATTATAAGGGGCGGCAGTTCACCTCATGGGTTCAGCCACTTTGTGCAAATGAACCCCATGTTGTACTAGTTTCGATTGAAAATTTGAACTCAACATTTGGCCCTATGTTAAAGCATAGGCAAAATTTCCGGAAAAAAATTGTTGTCTCAGATTTCCATTTTTACAACCTAAATATCTTCTTTAGGGTCCAATACACCCTACTGCCACATTGGTTTCCTTTGTTTTAGTTCAAAATTGGTAAATCCTGAATCGCCTATTTCCTATGCTTAAGCATAGGATTTCCCAGGCTTCAACAAATATTTCTCTGTAGCAGCTGAACGGCTAAGAATTGCACGAAAGACTTGAGTTTTTTTGTTCACAATTCATGTATGCTGGTTCTAAATCTGTGCCTATCTTTGAAGTTGGTTGAGAAACCACAGACTTTCCCTTTTAACGAATGAATTTTCATGCATACAACAAAGAGCATCGATAAGTTTGTGGTGCTAGCAGCTGAATTGTTGAGATTTTAACAGACAACTTAAGTTTTTTTGTTCACCAATCATATGTTGCCATTCCAAATCTGTGCTTACTTTTGAAATCGGGTAAGAGACCACGGACTTGCCCTTTTGCCCTCTTCTGTGAATGCATGAACATTCATCCCTTAAAAGGGTAAGTCTGTGGTTTCTCAACCAACTTCAAAGATAGGCACAGATTTAGAACCAGCATACATAAATTGTGAACAAAAAAACTCAAGTCTTTCGTGCAATTCTTAGCCGTTCAGCTGCTACAGAGAAATATTTGTTGAAGCCTGGGAAATCCTATGCTTAAGCATAGGAAACATTCGATTCAGGATTGACCCATTTTAAACTAAAACAAAAGAAACCAATGTGGCAGTAGTGTGTAATGGACCCTAACGAAGGTATTTAGGCAGAAAAAATGGAAATCTGAGACAAAAAAATTTTTCCGGAAATTTTGCCTATGCTTTAACATAGGGCCAAATGTTGAGTGCAAATTTTCAATCAAAAATATCCAGATTGTTTCAAACCAAAAACCAGCGTGTTATATATCAAAATGACCGCAAGAAACTGAATTTTAACGTAGTAACAATGCCGTGCTTGACTTTTTTGACTGGTTGGAGTAATCAGTTTTTTTGTGCCAAAATTGAAAAACCAAAATTTTAGTTTTTTTCGATTTTGCGATTTTTTGAGCAATTTATGTCAGAATTGAAGTACACCACCTTTTTTGTCTCCAAATTACCTTTCGATTGATATATAATAGTCTACATTTGTCTAAAATTTCTAAAACAAAAACTGAAATTGCAGGTTTCAAAGGTCAAAAAAAGTGCATGTTACAAAAGCGACCATATCAGGCCAACCAATCCGTTTTTCGGGAAACGGCTGGGGCACAGAGATGAGAACTAAATTGCCTTGGATTGTGGCACAAAATCAACCGAATCGGTGAACCTTCATTTTTCAAATCTGGAATACCCCTCATAGAGGCTATCTCGGGTCTATCAGATTCTTTGTCTTAACAGTAAATTCTGACAGTTTCGAGGATAAGCTTGAAAATTTTTCTATCGAGTGATTTTTCTCGTCAATGAAGCCGCAAAATCTAATTCAGCCAAGGATGTAAAAGTTAGCCTGGGAAGGAGCCGTTAGCTACTCCAGGCAGCAGCTGGGCATACTCCATCACAGGCACAACCTCCGGGATGGCGGAGAGCAGAGGCAGCCAGTGCGCTGCCAGCACCTCCTTATGCCCACCCAGAAACGCCCCCAACCACACCAGCTTATCCTCCTGTCCAATCGCACTATTTCTGCTAGAGGCTCACATTAATTACGAAAATGCCTTGCCTTTAAAGAAACGAATTGCTGAACCAGAAGCCTGTGGCAGATCTAACAGCTGCTTGAAACAGCGGGGAAGCGGGTAGCTGATGAGAATGAACCTGAATTAGAAGCAGGGCAATTTCGAGCAGAGAGCGGCTACGAAGGCGATTGTTGAAGGCGGGCTGGAAGTCGGACTCGCTGGGGAGCATGGCTGTCGTGTAGTCTTCCAGGATGCAGTCGTAGTGGAGGAGCTGGAGTCGGCTTTCAGCCAAAGACTGCTCCTCAGGGCTTAGTCTGAAGTATCAAGCATCTTCCGTCAAGAAAAACTTAAGCCCACGCTCGCATAAAAGTTACTTCACTTCTAAATCGATGGGACATCTTAGTTGCTGATTTTACAACTCAAAAGACCCCAAAAACCTTCTAGAACAACAAATCCTTCTCCCCTTCAGAAAATGAATTGCTGACCTCTCCGGGTTGGCCTGGGAGACATCGGCCAGTTGATGTCCATGCTCAATGAGAGCTTGAGCGGCGTCCGGGAACTCTGGCACCCGTTGCAGGCATTCCATCAATGCCCAGGCCTTGTCCGACACCTTGGCCTATACTCAGAGCTGTTCAGGACTCAGGGCAGGGAAGAGGATAGAGGAGGGCATACGAGGTGGTCTCGGATGGAGTACTTGGTGACGGGGCTGCCGCGCCACTGCTCCTTCCGCACCAGGTCTGCGTCCAGTCCGTAGCTTTTGGCCAACGCCAGCGCCTCGCTCCACTCCTCCCTGAACAACTGGGGCGATTGATGTTTCAGAGAATTATAAAACTGGCGGAACGTGTTTGGAAATGTGATCTGTTATTGCGAACTGATTGATTGATGATTGATTGATATGTGATGCTGCGGCTGCAAATGGCAAGAGGAACTTGTGGAGCTTGTCGGCGAATATCCCGGCCGGGGTGGTGGCACGGAGTCGGTGTAGCTTGAATTGGGTGCTGCGGAGGGTGACGGACTCGGGGTCTGGTCGATTGACCTCCTCGATGGGGGCGCCGATGGCCCAGGTGGAGGCCAGGCGGACCCAGCCCCATAAAAAGACGCCTCCAAATCATCTACTACTGAGACTTGATTACAATTGATTTCTGAGCAGCGACATTTGCCTTTACTGGTATTTGCTGAAAGGAATTTGGAGGAAGCATCATATTAGCGATGACTTAAACGATTCTATTTTCCTTTTTTGATCTCTTTGATCTCTCCCTCTCTATTTCTTGGCACTTGCTGCTACACTATGATGACCACTTACTTTATTAATAGCACAAAATCAAACTTTACAGAAAGGATAAATGAAAAACCGGCCATCTTGATGACAGTAGTTCCAACGCCGTTGGCAGGTGATGGAGACTGCGGCTGTGACGATGGCGGCGGTCCTTCTGAACTTTCGTTCACCGGACCCATATCGATGCTCTGGCAAACACTCCTTTCTAACAATCCACTATTCAACTGCTACGCCTGTTCAATGCTGTCAAATCTAGCAATCTAGCAGCATCACGTTACTCGAAGGTCTAATGTTTCGATTAGGAATTAAACACACTTCAGGTCTGCTGAGGATCAATTTGAGTGAGCCTGCTACCATCAATTATTGTTGAAACAAATATACCAAATATACTAAAGAACGTGTTTCCGCAAACAATAAACTGTTTCCGCAAAATACTTGTGAAACAGGATACTTCAAAGAGGTAGGCAAGGCCGTCGCCGGGGGTGAAAAGCTCGGCCACTGGCGCAAGGGACTCTAAAGCCTGTGCACCATCGTAGGGGCAGCAGCAGCCTCCCTAGGAAGGTGTTGCAGGGGAGTAGGGCAGGCAGAACCACAACACCCTCACTACACCAGAAATACCCGACAGTCTTCCGAGCTGGCTAGCCTTCCCCCTGCTAATTTCTGGCGATTAAAAGAAATCGGAGACCCTGGCCGTGAGCGCCTCAATCGCCTGCAGCCAGTCCGCATGCGCCGGCTCTGGAATTCCCTGCCTTGGGGAGCGGTGGGCATCACAGAGCCTAGGGCGGAACTCAGCAGCGAGAGCAGAGCCAGAAAAGCAGCAGATGCCCTCTTCCACTCAATTGATCCCCTCTCCCTTAAGCAACTGACTTTCTAGTCCCCCATCCAACTGCGATATCTCTTGTCCGCCCTACTACATTTTGAATTGCTTAGCATAAATGGACACCTCCAAAAAAAAAGACGAAAGATGCTCACGTCCCCAGCGCTGGTCACCACCCCCAGCGTCTTCTCGTCCGATGAAGCTGCCAAACTCACGGCGCACCTCAAGCAGGAATCCAGATTGATATTCCGAGCAAACTATTTCGAGCATTTTGGCCAAAGGTAGGTTTGGCGAAAAAGGTAATAGCTTTATTTCGACCTCAGAAGACTTGCATGCTATTCTGTCAATGACATATTTATGACATTATCTACCGGGCTCGCTGTCTACGAGGTCAGAAAAAACAGGAACCATTTTTCCTTGGCGAACCAGCTCAACCAACGCTCCCACCAGAAACCGCCTGTTGGCCCTGTCGAATGAGCCTACAACATTGAATTTTATGTTTCTCACTTCAGTGGGACAGGATTGAGGTTTTAGAAAGGAAACTGGCACCCTTGTTTACGCATAAATTGTTTTCAGCGTAAACTTTTAGCGGAACCAATTGTGCCTGGTAGACATTAAACTATGAAATCATCATTCTGCCATATCCAGCGATGAAACATGAAATCATTCGGTAAGCCATGCGTCAGAGTGCAGCTAACTGGATAATCTTCATGGACAGGGAGGAACACGAGGGCGTCGCCTGGTGAGTCCGCCTCTGTGGATCGCCAGAGTTGCAGTCCCAACTCGGCAAACGCTGGCCCACATTCTTCGTATTCCTGAACTATTACAACTGCGTAATTGCGGACGCGAAATTAATAGTGGCCAGCTACAAGCCCTATTGGGCTGGCGCGAGGGAGCGTAGCGACCGTTAGCGCCCAGCCCCTCTTTTCGACCAAGGTGTATGTTTTGGGGGTTATTGCTAGATCTCAAATTTGATAAGGCTCTAGCTCCTCACTGGAAGCTTCAATCTTTCTGATTCTTTTTGCATTGGAAAGAGCAGCATCGAATTAACCAAAACTCGCGAAAAATCGCCAAAAAGTATCAGAATGCTGGAGAAAATCACTCAAAACCATTTGTCCGAACTCCTTCTTCTTCTTCTTCTCCTTCTTCTTCTCCGCATCTATTCAATGGACGATAGTAGGTATTCTTCTCCGCATCTATTCAATGGACGATAGTAGGTATTCATTTCTCCCCACCCCCCCACCCCTCTTCCCCGGGTCCCTGAGCTTATGTATTCATTTATATTCATAGCTATTCAGTTAAACTAAAGAGCCATATGCACCAGTGGTGTAGTGGTGCAAGCGATTGGTCAGATGGATGAAACTGGTAAGTTCGAATCCATCTCATGCATTCATTTTTGTTTATGTAAAGTTGAGAAAACAACTGGTACCATCGCCAGGCCAAAAGTAAAGGTCTTTTCTCCCAAAAATCGATTGCCCTGAGTAAAAGTCACAAATTTCTCAAAAATTAATTCGTTTGCCAGTTAGTTTGCATTGTATTTTCATTTTTGAATATTTTCTTTTCGTTATATTTTTACACAAGTTTTTTAAATTACTTTTTTATATATCGAATATAACCAGCAATATAACATTTGTATTTGTACATTTTATGCTATATTAAAAGTGGAAGAAATATCTGGTACCATCGGCAGGCCAAATGTGGGACTCTTTTCTCCAAAATGTGCAATAGGTTCGAGTAAAAAGTCAAGGAAATACATTTTCTACTAGTGGAATCTGCTGTGTCATCTGCATTTTGTTTTTGGGCGCGCATGAAAAGAGACACTGAACTGCGCGCCAAAAACAAAATGCATCTGTCCAAGCAGCAGATTCCACTAGTAGAAAATGTATTTCCTTGACTTTTTACTCGAACCTATTGCACATTTTGGAGAAAAGAGTCCCACATTTGGCCTGCCGATGGTACCAGATATATATTTACCGCATGAAACATCAGGCAAATGAGTGAGAGTAAAAGACGGGCTGGTTAGGTGGGGGCTTGGAAAAGAATGGCCCTAACCGGCCTGGAGGGTGCAGGGAAAAGGTCGGCGGTGATCAACAGGCTGGCCTTGGGCAGGTAGAGGCAGCTGGCCGCAGTGTCTAGCCCCAGTTCGGAGATTGCTTCTGCTTGTTCAGTGCCCGCTACTCGTCCCCCACCTCTCTGCGTCCACCTTCAACCGCGCCATCTCTGCTCGGGCGGCCTGCATCCAACATTCATTCACTTAGCTTATGTTTCAGGCTTGTAATGAGTTCATTGCTTTCCTTTAGGATACCAATAGGTGATCTATTTGCCGATGGCACCAGCTATAGTTAGCACTATATTCTGCTTTCAGCTTTGTCCGTGTTTACAAAAAACTGTATTCCATTTAGACTTGTCCAAAAAGCTTAATCAGTAATTTAAATCAAACCAGGAGCTACAATACGCTAGGAGCATAAAATGACAATTCATCGATCAAAGTCTTAAACTGGGCAAAAAGGGGTCAAAAAGAGGGGGCAAAATGAGCTGGGAGTTAAAGGAAGCAGGCTTAGACAGTCGGCTAAGGCTGAATTTGCATTTGCATTGGGGTGGAGAAGGGCTGAGTTTGCATTGGTGTAGTGGCAGAGGCGTTCATGACCATCGGCTGCTGCATCATCACCTGGCGCTGCTCCAAGCCTGCTAGGACCTCCTTTCCCTACCCACGCTGCTCCTGGGAGAAGGAAAAGGGCAACCGCGAATGTTGGACCAGTTACAGCAGGCCATGCCAAGGTGGATGACGACGCAAAGGAAGTGGAGCAGGGAGATGGCCGTGATGGCATAGAGCAAGTGTGAGTAAGGATAGAGTAGCAGACCATCCAGAATGCCCATTTTTAGAATCTCCTTCTGATCCACCCACCACCCCTGCGTCCGCCACCGGCAGATTAGAGGCTCTTCCTGCCAGAGCTGAAAGAGGAACCGGGTGAGCACTGGCGTCCCGTACTCCCCAAGCATAGAGGCCGCTCGTGATGATGCTGATTGGGCTGAAAACAGCGGAGTTGACGATGGAGAGCACGAAGTAGGTGACAAAGAGGCAGCTGAAAGAGTGAAGGAGGAGAATAGTGGGTGGGGGGAGGCAGTGGGACGCAACCGACGACGAAGGCAGAAGAAAAAGACAAGGCCGAAGGCATCGGCAGTCAAGCTGAACAGGCTGGCGAAGGTGAGGATGCAGGAAATGGCTGGGAAGTAAAAGTAGCGTCCTAAGCCAGTTGCTGCAATGCTAATTCTGTTTTCTGATGCTGAAATTTTAAAAAGATAATATGCTGAAATTCAAATAATCCCTTTGATCCTCCAGTGAGAATGTAGGGGGTTTCGAAAACATTTCCAGAGATGGCTAGCCTCAAAAATTAAGTTGCCCGAAAATATAAACTTCTGTTGCATCGACTTGGAATGACTGGTAGTTATGGATTATGGTTGTCTATGCAGAAAATATGCGTAAACGAAATATTTAAAATTTTTTAAAATTATGATATATTGAAATATTTTTCAATCTTTTTTGAAATGTCAAATTAAAAAGGTTGAATGTGATGTAAACTCAAGATTCTGTAGATTCCGATAAACATCATAACGACTTGTTATGACTGTTTTTACAACGTAGAAACAATTCTGGCTTGAAAACTGAATTTTAAGTTTTAATGGGCGTTGCCGTTAAATTGTGAAAGGAGTTTTCAAAAATTGATTATATAGTTTTAACTGCCATCTAGAGCCCTGCATTTCCCAATTGGACGCGACCTTTTCACAGACCAATTGTTAGCCTTTGATGTTTAGAAATGCTGGGGGTGTCAAAAGGGGATAAAACTTCTTCAAAACCCATAGCAAATGAAATGGCTGAGGGAAGGCTGGCTGACCCAGGCTGAGTGCGATGAAGGTGAAGGTGAGGATGAGCTGGACGCCAAGCAGGAGCTGGAAGCAGCGGAGGCCGGAGAAGCTCATCTCCTGCGCCACCATGTGCGTCTTCGGGGCCTGGTGGATCTGCGGAGTGGCCGGAGGGGCGGTGGGCTGGACCAACATACGTGTCCCGATTTAAAATTGACCCCCCCCCCCGGAGTTGGTTGATTTTAACACCCAACCCCCCCCCCCCCTGTTGGGTTTTTAAGGTCAAAGTTGGTTGGTTGGTGCGCCCGCCCCCCCTCCCCGGGAGCCCCCACCCCCCACCGGTGGGGGTTATTGGAGGGTTGACCAAAGTTGTAAGCTCCGGTGGCCCCCCGGGGCTTGTAAGCTTTCAGCCAAGTTGGTTGGTTTGGTAGCTTCTGGAAAAAGTTGGTTGGTTGGTCAGGTTCGGGGGGTCGGGGGGGGGTGGGGGGGGGGGTCTCAGGAACAATGTTGGTTGGTTGCTTCAGGGAGGGGGGGAGTGGGGGGTGGGGGTGAGGGGTGTCGGGTCACGTATGTGGACCACATTCACGTTGGTAAACACCCTGCCTTTAAAATTACACCCCTTATTCTGGCTTCAGCTTAGTCTTTGAAATTGGGCATAGAATAATGCTTGGGCTTGCTGTAAGGCTTTGTGCTTAGCTAGAACAAGTAAAATCGCGCAAAGCGAAATAAGTCACCGCGAAGCAAACAGGCTGAAAAAAATAATTACATGTTTGAAAGTTTGTTGCTCAAAAGGGCAAGTCTGTGGTTTCTCAACAAAATTTGAAAGTAAGCACAGATTTGGAATCGTTATATATGTTATATATATCGTTATATTTATTTGGAATTGTAAAAGAAAAAACTCATGTCTTCTGTTCAAATCTAAGCAGTACAGCTGATACAGAGCAAAAAAAAAAATTTTAGGAAAATTTTTTCTATTCAAAAAAGTAATGTTTCAACTAGTCCAGGACCATTTCCACCCTGCCAGATTTGTAACGGCAAACATTACCTTACCAGAAAAACAAGTCTGTCAAAATCCGTTGTGAAGTCGCAGGGTCCCAGTCATTCCAGATACCTACCTACATATATATAGAGGATACCTTTGGCTAATTTGTGGCCAAGTTTCATCAAAATATATGCACCCATTCTTGAGTAGAATATGAAAAAGTTTTCGCGAGGACTTTATTACCCCCCGGTATAAACAGACAAAAAGTCAGTCACATGTATAAACCAAGAAGCGGGCCCTTTGGGCCCGCTTTGCGGTCAAAAAACACTCGAAAATTTGAAAAAGAAACTAAATGCATGGCTGACGAGCCTGTTAGTTGCTTCTTTTGCTAATAAAATGAGAATAACTATCTAATTACTCAATGACAGGTTACTAAAATACATATTGCCTCACTCAAACTCAATTGAACAAATTCAAAATTGGCAGCAGTTTGAACGAGGAGGGACTAACTGTGGCAGAGCTGAACGAAGCTTTGAAGCGTTTTGGCGGCTGTGCCCTCTGATGAAATGAACGTAAGAACGTTCATGCTGCATCCTTTTTATACAGATTGGATTCATGCCTGTGATTCAAGCACTTTCTTGATCGCCCTATTCTTTTATTTGAACAGCCCCAAAGATTTCACCTGACGTGACTAATGGCTACACAATGGCATGACAGCGCAGCTTCACTTCTAGAAATGGTAGTCATAAATCGTCCCCATCGCCACACCTTGTATTCTTCACTTGGTCGAGAAATTACTTTAGCTTTGCATCAGAAAGCTGATGTTGGACTAGCATCAGAACATACCCAATGCGCATTCACAGCAAAGCAGTATTTGTCATTGGCTTGCTCTCTCATTCAATCTTTATTATGACTCACCCAAGCAGAGGAAGGTTCAGGCTAAGACGACAACTTTGGTAAGGAATAAAAATCCTGATAAGTTCCTTCGGACATACCTGTGTCCAGCTAATATAGACAAATCGATCCATATCCAATTTGCGTACTTTTGGGAGAGAAATGGGTCTGAAATTTCGGTTTTATGGGTAAAAATCGCCAAAAACTCAAATTTGGCGACCTCTGACTTTGCAGAGCTGTCCTGACCTGGATATTGAGTTTCGACATCAAGTATATTTATGAATTTTAGTTCTTACTTATATATCTTTTGATTCCCATCATATAAAAAAGGGGGTCAAAAATCCAAAAGTCTCGGCCCTTGGGTATTCGTGCTCTTCTTACAAAACACAACTTAAAAACTAGACTTTCATAAAGTTATTAAATTTCTTGGACCTTTGACATTGGATAGCTTTCGCTAGAATGGTTGGCCTTTAGACTGACTGTTATTCACCCTGCTTTTTTTGACAATGGCCATCTCACCGGTTTTTCCATTTACATTTTCCAGGTACCGAGGTGGAAGGGATTTTTGCCCAAGAAAATATGGTGTGAGCCCATTTTTTGGTTTTTCTCTTCATTCTTTGGTGGAAATATTAACAAAAGTTTATATTTTATGCTCCCATTGGAATGAGATCCCCAGTGGCATTAGAAACTGTTTAACAGCCCGGCAAAGGCTGGCATTTTTAGCTCGCTGTTGGCACACATTTCTGACGCCCAAATCGCCTAGTATTGGCGAGGTTGGCACGGAGATTGCTGTTATTATACAGGCTTGCCTTTTACGCCTCCACCAAGTCCTGCAGGGCTGCTGCCTGAAAGCAGACAACCAAATGCTCATGCTGCAGTCTTCAGAGGCTGGTATTATGGGGCCAGTGTACATCTGGAATAGCTCTATATCCAGCAAAAGGAGAAGAAGTGCTTGCATGTTCGCGGCGCGCATGTTCGCGGCGCATGTTCGCGGATAAATCGTGGAATAATTCTGCATGGTGTAACAACCTGCTTCCCAGAATCGTAAAAAAGCTGATTGTTTCCACACGGGATAAGATGTTTCATCCGATTGCCTAAAGGCCTTTGAAGGCAGCCATCTTGATTCGATGCGTAAAAGGCTTGCTGTAGCGATCGATAAATTTGCAATGTCGCCTCAGCAAGCATTTTGTACTGCACTTGTCTATACAATACCTTTTTGTATCTAAACAATTGTAAAATGCAAATAAACATTGGCACTGTTCGATCAAAAAGTGTCCCATGCTATCACTTTCGATGAGCAAAGTCGCCGCGAATTCGCCGGGCCAGCTGCATGTCCTTGGGCTGGATGGTGATGCGTTTGGCGTGGATGGCGAGGAGGTTGGTGTCCTCGAACAGGCCCACCAGATACGCCTCCGCCATGTCCTGCAGGGCCAGCAGGGCTGCTGCCTGAAAACAGCCACTACTCTATCGCTACTCTTTGATACTCTATCAGTACTCTATGATGGTCTTTTGAGGGCATTGAATATCGAGAAGGTTTTACCCGCCATTTTTGAGCTAAGATTTGGGAACGTCTATCCCAAGGTATGCAGAAAGCTGCTGGTAGCAGGAATTAGCCTGAGCAAGCAAGTGGTCAAAATGGGGGAAGAAGCATTGACTTTGATACTGAATGGGGGAAGAAGCATTCACCCAGTTCACTCTGGCATTGCTGCCTTTTGCCCTAGGATAGCCACTGGTGAGCTTTTGGTGGAAAGTGAAGGGAACCTGAATGCGAAGGCCAGGTGAGCAGTGCTCCATGACCTCCCGAACCAGACGGGCAAAGGGAGCCTTCTGAATGAGCAGCTCGGTGGAGCGCTGGTAGAGCTTGATCTGCTTCAGTGCATTCTCGCCCGGCTTCGCCTGTCGCCGACGCTCGCTGTCCTGGCAATTTTTTGCCCATTGTTTTTAGATTTGCAAAAAAATCGGCAGATACGATGGCAGTTGAGAATTTTGGAAAAAATGAATTCCATAAAAATTTGGGGCGCAAATGCATATGGTTGAGGACTTTGGGCATGCAAAATCTGCGCCTCAAGCTGGAGATGTTGTTGCTGAAAAGTTATTTTGCTCACAAGTGTTGCGTTTTATAAAAATGTTGGTCAAAAACTTGCCCCATTTGTGAAAAAAAATAAAAAAAAAACCTTGCGACGAATAGTCTTGGAAGACTCAGCGGTGGTGGCAGAGATGCGCTTGGCCTTGGGCAGAGCTTCAACTTTGCCCTGGATGGATTTCTTGGCCAGCTGCTTCGTACGGGCCATGCTGGGACAGGGAGATGGAGTACAGGAATGCAGGCGAGGTTCAAATTGAGAATGATAATTAAGACAATTTTTGACCTATTTATGGAGTTTTTTTGGCGCTAAAAGGCATTAACTAGATGAAAATCTTGATTCCTGCTGCTTTGCCGTTTGTGTGCTTTACAATTTGATGCACAGTTTTGCTAAGTTTGCACAAAAAGTTGTTGTATGCCGTATGCTACTGCATGTCGCATACACGCATGCAAGCACGCACATGCATTTATGCATTATAGAACACACAGAAACCGAATGTAAAAAAATCTGGTACCATCGGCAGGCCAAATGTGAATCTCTTTTCTCCAAAAAAGTCGATTAGCCTGAGTTTAAAGTCAAGGAAATACATTTTATACTAATGGAATCTGCTGCTTGGACAGTTGCATTTTGTTTTTGGCGCGCAGTTCAATGTCTCTTTCCATGCGCGCCCAAAAACAAAATGCAGATGACGCAGCAGATTCCATTAGTATAAAATGTATTTCCTTGACTTTAAACTCAGGCTAATCGACTTTTTTTGGAGAAAATAGATTCACATTTGGCCTGCCGATGGTACCAGATATTTCTTCCACTTTTAATATAGTATAAAATGTATAAATAAAAATTTTATATTGTTGGTTGTATATTAAGATAATATTGGATAAAAAAATATATAATAGATTAAAAAACTTATTTTAAAAATATAACAAAAAGAAAAGATTTGAAAATCACAAATACATTGCAAATTTATTGGCAAACTAACATATTTTTGTGCAATTTTCATGATATATACTTACGGCAATGGATTTTTGGGAAAAAAAAGCTTTAATTTTGGCCTGCCGATGGCACCAGTTGCTTTCTCAACTTAAATTTCCAAAATAAAAATAGATAAGAAATAAAAAAATCTTATTTAAAGATGTCAGGTATATCCCTGTGCCCGGGAGGTCCCCCCCGGGGCAGCCATTTTTGGCATCCCCAGGGGCAACCAATTTTGGCATCCCCCGGGGCAGCCAATTTTGGCACCCCCCGGGGAGGCAGTTTTTGGCATCCCCCGGGGATAGGATATAGCTTAATTAGAAAGCAGTTCTTAGCCTTCTTTGAGGCATTGCTTTGCTGTACATTGCCATGCATGCTTAAGAGACAGTTCACATAAAGCATTAGAATAACTGAAAAGAAGGTGGAAAAGTGATTTTTCGAAATTTTCAAACGAGTGTTACAGGTTTGTAGAACAGACCTTTGCGATCTCCCTCCCGTTGGAATTATGCAAAAACACCTTTCCTAGCCCGAGTTATGGCCAAAAACGTAAATTTAGTCAAATTTTTGGTGCTCCTTTAGCGTGTGATCTACCCTATGTTTCTCCTTCAATGTGTGATCTACCATGATCTACTATACACTAGATGTAAAAATCGGCTGACTCCCACAATCCCCCCCACGGCTGACTCCCACAATAGGAAAAATTTTCATTTGGGGGGGGGGGACAATTGGAAAAATTTTCGTTTGGGGGGGGGGAGGGACAATTGGAAAAGAAAAAAGTACTGTTTGAGTTATCACCTATGTCTGGTGGTCCCTAATCAACTATAAAGTAAGTAGAAAAATTGTCGAGGGTGGGAGTCGACAATGGTGGGGGGGGGGGGGGCAAACGCTTGGGGGGGGGGGCAACCCCGTTGGGGGGGATTGTGGGATTGTGGGAGTGAGCCTAAAAATCTAGTGTAGTAACAAATTCTGCTGATGAAATCAGTCTGGTTATTAAATTGTGGAGTTTATAGTTTTTCCTCCCCCACACCAGTGATTTAATACGTCCCCTAAATAGACCCATTAAGGAAATAGTATGGGAAAATGTTAAAGCACTGGGTTTGGGTATAGGAAATTTGTATACTTGTTAACAATGTTTTGTTTTGTATATGTGCTAAAGAGACGAAATAGACATATAATCATTGGTAGATCACACCCTAAACACAGGTAGATCACAAATTGGAGGTAGATCACACACACTAAAGGAGCACCAAATTTTTTGGGGAAAACCGCTAAATTCAAATTTATATCATATTTTGGGCCATCGTGCCATGAGTAATCGGCCTATTTTGGATTTAAGCATACCGTTGTGAAGCGCAGGACCCAACGATTAAGAATATATCAAAATATAGGCATTGTTTTAATTGATTTGTCATTTCTGGCCAGATAACTGAAAATCTATCTGTTTCACGAATTCGTTCAAAATCACTATTTATCACAATTTCTCAAAATTTTTTTACAAAATGCCCCCCAATACACATCATTTTTGTATTGATCAAATCAAAACCTTCATTTTGATACCCATTTTGCTAGAAAAAGTGGAAGTAATAATTTTTTACAGCCTAAAACATTGCATCAATCCAGTATTGGCCCTATGTTATAACATAGGATGCTTTGACTGAGGTGAAGTTTTTGTGCTAAAAAACTCCCTGCTCTTCCATACACCAATTTTACTTGATCTCCTTTTGTGAGCTAATTACCCTGGCCCTTATGCAGGTGTGTGTGAAGAAAAATTACTGGTGTATCAATTACATATCTGGAAAATTATCCAAAGTGTGCTGCCAGGTTGAAAATTTTGCCTATGCTATAACATGGGTCAAAAAAAAGAAAAAAAAAGTGACCAAAAAATTTTTGTTCTCAAAATTTGATTCAAATGCCCTTAATCGATACTCTGACCTCAAATACACCCAAAAATGTCATTTTTATCTGCTTTTTTGACATACTTAGAAATCAGTCCTCCTAGAGGTTCTTCTTTTTTTGAGACTAGAATTTTCAAAACATTGAGAACCCGAAATTTCTAAGTATGTCAAAAATGACATTTTTGGGTGTATTTGAGGTCAGAGTATCGATTAAGGGCATTTGAATCAAATTTTGAGACCAAAAATTTTTTGGTCACTTTTGACCCATGTCAACGACCCCGGCGTCTTGCTACTACCAGCAGAACCAGGCGTCAACACAAGAACTTCAGAAAAATTGAAAAAACAAAAAGTCCGGCAAAGTGAACAGTCCGGCAAAGTCCAGAGTTTATGTCCGGCAATGTCCCAAAAAAAAATTCTCAACCTGTCAGCAAACTTTGGATAATTTTCCAGGAACCACACAGAAAAGATTACAGTGTCAATGCTACTTTGTGTGCGTATTCAAAGGTGACATTACGAAATCGATAAGCGATCAATCAAGGCGACTATGGTGAGACTTCTACTCAGGAATCTTATGTTCCTCACAAGTATCCATCTATATAGGCAAGTGAAAAATTAGGTGCGATTGGGTCGGCGGGCCCAGGCTTGGAAGGTCACCCTTGTCAAGGGTTGAAGGTGGTTTGAATATGGCGCTAACTATGGCGCTAACTATGGCGCTAACTATGGCGCTAACTATGGCGCTGATTATGGCGCTGATTATGGCGCTAACATTGGCGTGGTCAGTTCAAAGCTATCTATTATTCGCAATGGACGCATGCATTCACAACACACGACAAGCAGCACATGCAACATACAAACACCCAAAATTCGAGGCATGTTTCACCCCCCCATAGGGGGGGCCACATCCGGATGCAGCCCCCCCTATAGAGGGGGCCACATCCGGATGCAGCCCCCCCTATAGAGGGGGCCACATCCGGATGCAGCCCCCCCTATAGGGGGGGCCACATCCGGATGCAGCCCCCCCTATAGAGGGGGCCACATCCGGATGCAGCCCCCCTTATAGAGGGGGCCACATCCAGGCTGACAAAGTTTTTCATTTAAAGTGTTCTAAGGTGCTCTATTGATGTGCGGAATGAAAGCTCTTTTGTCGCACTTGTCACAAAGCCAACGCAACACAAACTGAGCACAACGGACCACAACTATTGACAAAGGAAATTTCGCAAATTAATGTAAAGCTGTATGGTCTTATGGAAATTGTTGCAAAGCATGTAGGAGAGGGAGCGCCGAAGAGGGGCAATTCGAGAGTTGAACTGTTCCCGTATTTCACTCTACTTTCCTCTTTCACTCTATCCTAGATGAATAGCAGGCTCCCGGCAGAGAGCAAGCGGGAGCTGGCCTTCCTCTACAAAGAGTGGGGGTCAGAGGAGAAGGGTGTCAAGTTCCAATTCTTCAGCCCTGCCAAGCAGCTTGGTGGAACGGCCTGTGGCTGGTTCGCCCTTGCCTTCCTTGTGGACTCCCTCCTTGGCCACAAGCCCGAGCTCCGCATCTACCCCTCACAACAGCGCATCCAGCAGAAGATTCTTCATATTCTTCAGTCGTCCACCCTTCAGGTTCACAACAGGCCTTACTGCCCTTCATTAGAAATGGGAAAAGAAAATCAGGTGGTCTCTGTTGGTGATGTGTCCCAGAAGCCGCCATCTCCTCCCTTCTCCTACCTCACCTGGTTCTGCTGTGGGCAGCTGAGCCTTGAGGCTGAAGACTTCGTCCAGTGCGAGTCCTGCAGCCTCTGGAACCACACCAAGGCTGCCTGCTCACTTCTTTCGCCCAAAGATATTTCTCGTATTACTTGTGCCAATGTTAAGTATATTTGTCCTAAGTGCCGTCATTGACCTGTGACCAGTGCCACTGTTGTGCTATCTCTCTGCTCTTTTTTTTTCTCATTGCCTATCTTGACCAAACTGCCTTTTCAAAATGTGCAATTTTTCTCTCTAACTACAACAACAAAAGAACATAGGATAATTTGCATTAAGAACACCTTAAATGAAAAACTTTGTCAGCCTGGATGTGGCCCCCCCTATAGGGGGGGCTGCATCCGGATGTGACCCCCCCTATAGAGGGGGCTGCATCCGGATGTGGCCCCCTCTACAGGGGGGGGCTGCATCCGGATGTGGCCCCCTCTATAGGGGGGGCTGCATCCGGATGTGGCCCCCCTATAGGGGGGGCAAACATTCCTGCAAAATTCTTGACTTTAATTAAAGGCTAGATCTCGACAGGAAATACTGCAAACACTCTGATCTCATGTTCGATCGTGCATATAAGTTAGGGACATCTTCCCTAGCTGTCGAGGCTCACGAGCTCTCATGAAGTTTGCAGTATTCGATGTCGCTATCTAGTCAAAATTAAAGTCTACCATCAACGAAGCAACATCCTTGATGAAGATATTGCTTCGTTGACTTTTTTGGGCAAATACAAACTATTTAACACATTTTGCTGTTAAACGCATCAATATGAATTTCCAAAATTGAGTGATTTTACAATTTTAACTGTCACCGAGTCAATATGTAATTTAATTACTCGCCGTTTTAGGTCATCATAGTATATAGCTAGGACTAAATTGTGTCAAAGTTTGATCAGAATATGTGCACCCATTCTTGAGTAAATATTGAAAATGTTTTGGACGAAGACTTCGTCCCCCCCCAGTACTAGTCAAGACCATATTGTGGCTGACTCCAAAAGAAATAAACTGAACTGCTGACCATACTTGTGAAGATCCAGACTGAACTGAGTGACCATATTGTGGCTGACTCCAAAACAAGAACTGACTGAACTGCTAACCATACTTGTGGATCCAGACTGAACGAGTGACCATATTGTGGCTGACTCCAAAACAAACTGACTGAACTGCTAACCCCATACTTGTGGATCCAGACTGAACAAGTGACCATCCCCCCCCCCCCCCCCATTGTGGCTGACTCCAAAACGAACTGACTGAACTGCTAACCATACTTGTGGATCCAGACTGAACGAGTGACCATATTGTGGCTGACTCAAAAACAAACTGACTGAACTGCTAACCATACTTGTGGATCCAGACTGAACGAGTGACCATATTGTGGCTGACTCCAAAAGAAATTGACTGAACTGCTGACCATACTTGTGGATCCAGACTGAACGAGTGACCATATTGTGGCTGACTCCAAAATAAATTGACTGAACTGCTAACCATACTTGTGGATCCAGACTGAACGAGTGACCATATTGTGGCTGACTCCAAAATAAATTGACTGAACTGCTCACCATACTTGTGGATCCAGACTGAACGAGTGACCATATTGTGGCTGACTCCAAAACGAACAGACTGAACTGCTGACCATACATGTGGATCCAGACTGAATGAGTGACCATATTGTGGCTGACTCCAAAACAAACAAACTGAACTGCTGACCATACTTGTGGATCCAGACTGAAAGGAGTGACCATAATGTGGCTGACTCCAATATAAATTGACTGAACTGCTGACCATACTTGTGGATCCAGACTGAACGAGTGACCATATTGTGGCTGACTCCAAAACGAACAGACTGAACTGCTAACCATACTTGTGGATCCAGACTGAACGAGTGACCATATTGTGGCTGACTCCAAAACGAACTGACTGAACTGCTGACCATACTTGTGGATCCAGACTGAACGAGTGACCATATTGTGGCTGACTCCAAAATGAACTGACTGAACTGCTGACCATACTTGTGGATCCAGACTGAACAAGTTACCATATTGTGGCTGACTCAAAAGAACAGACTGAACTGCACCTACTTGTGATCCAGACTAAATGACATATTGTGACTGACTCCAAAATGAACTGACTGAACTGCTGACCATACTTGTTGATCCAGACTGTACGAGTGACCATATTGTGGCTGACTCCAAAACGAGCAGACTGAACTGCTGACCATACTTGTGGATCCAGACTGAACGAGTGACCATATTGTGGCTGACTCCAAAACGAGTGACCATATTGGGCTGACTAAAACTAACTGCTACCATACTTGTGGATCCAGACTGAAAGAGTGACCATATTGTGGCTGACTCCAAAATAAATTGACTGAACTGCTGACCATACTTGTGGATCCAGACTGAACGAGTGACCATATTGTGGCTGACTCCAAAACGTACTGACTGAACTGCTTACCATACTTGTGGATCCAGACTGAACGAGTGACCATATTGTGGCTGACTCCAAAAGAAATTGACTGAACTGCTGACCATACTTGTGGATCCAGACTGAACGAGTGACCATATTGTGGCTGACTCCAAAACGAACAGACTGAACTGCTAACCATACTTGTGGATCCAGACTGAACGAGTGACCATATTGTGGCTGACTCCAAAATAAATTGACTGAACTGCTGACCATACTTGTGGATCCAGACTGAACGAGTGACCATATTGTGGCTGACTCCAAAACGAACTGACTGAACTGCTGACCATACTTGTGGATCCAGACTGAACGAGTGACCATATTGTGGCTGACTCCAAAAGAAATTAACTGAACTGCTGACCATACTTGTGGATCCAGACTGAACGAGTGACCATAATGTGGCTGACTCCAAAACAAACAAACTGAACTGCTGACCATACTTGTGGATCCAGACTGAAAGGAGTGACCATATTGTGGCTGACTCCAAAACGAACAGACTGAACTGCTAACCATACTTGTGGATCCAGACTGAACGAGTGACCATATTGTGGCTGACTCCAAAACGAACAGACTGAACTGCTGACCATACTTGTGGATCCAGACTGAACGAGTGACCATATTGTGGCTGACTCCAAAACGAACTGACTGAACTGCTAACCATACTTGTGGATCCAGACTGAACGAGTGACCATATTGTGGCTGACTCCAAAAGAAATTGACTGAACTGCTCACCATACTTGTGGATCCAGACTGAACGAGTGACCATATTGTGGCTGACTCCAAAACGAACAGACTGAACTGCTAACCATACTTGTGGATCCAGACTGAACGAGTGACCATATTGTGGCTGACTCCAAAAGAAATTGACTTAACTCTTACTTGTGGATCCAGACTAACGAGTACATATTGTGGCTGACTCCAAAACGAACAGACTGAACTGCTAACCATACTTGTGGATCCAGACTGAACGAGTGACCATATTGTGGCTGACTCCAAAACGAACTGACTGAACTGCTGACCATACTTGTGGATCCAGACTGAACGAGTGACCATATTGTGGCTGACTCCAAAACGAACTGACTGAACTGCTGACCATACTTGTGGATCCAGACTGAACGAGTGACCATATTGTGGCTGACTCCAAAATAAATTGACTGAACTGCTGACCATACTTGTGGATCCAGACTGAACGAGTGACCATATTGTGGCTGACTCCAAAACGAACTGACTGAACTGCTAACCATACTTGTGGATCCAGACTGAACGAGTGACCATATTGTGGCTGACTCCAAAACGAACAGACTGAACTGCTAACCATACTTGTGGATCCAGACTGAACGAGTGACCATATTGTGGCTGACTCCAAAACGAACTGACTGAACTGCTGACCATACTTGTGGATCCAGACTGAACGAGTGACCATATTGTGGCTGACTCCAAAACGAACAGACTGAACTGCTGACCATACTTGTGGATCCAGACTGAACGAGTGACCATATTGTGGCTGACTCCAAAAGAAATTGACTGAACTGCTGACCATACTTGTGGATCCAGACTGAACGAGTGACCATATTGTGGCTGACTCCAAAACGAACAGACTGAACTGCTGACCATACTTGTGGATCCAGACTGAACGAGTGACCATATTGTGGCTGACTCCAAAAGAAATTGACTGAACTGCTGACCATACTTGTGGATCCAGACTGAACGAGTGACCATATTGTGGCTGACTCCAAAACGAAAACTGCTGCTGCTACTGTGATCGCTGTGGTGCCTCTGCTGCTGCAGTTCTGCTGCTGCCTCTTGTGTCCGCTGCGTGCCGGCTCTCCCCCACTGAACTGCTGACCATACTTGTGGATCCAGACTGAAGGAGTGACCATATTCTGTGGCTGACTCCAAAACGGGCAGACTGAACTGCTTAACAAACTTGTGGGACCAGCCACTAACCAGACCATACTGTGACTGACACCAAAACAACTACCTAACCTCTAACATACCTTTTATTCCAGACTGAACGAGGGACTATATGTGGCTGCCTCCAAAACGAACTGACTGAATTGCTAACCATGCTTGTGGATCCAGACTGAACGAGTGACCATATAGTGGCTGACTCAAAAACGAACAGACTCAACTGCTGACCATACTTGTGGATCCAGACTTAACGAGTGACCACATTGTGACTGACTCCAAAAAATTGACTGAACTGCTGACCATACTTGTGGATCCAGATTGAACGAGTGACCATAATGTGACTGACTCCAATATGAACAGACTGAACTGCTGACCATATTTGTGGATCCAGACTGAACGAGTGACCATATTGTGGCTGACTCCAAAAGAAATTGACTTAACTGCTGACCATACTTGTGGATCCAGACTGAAACGAGTGACCATATTGTGGCTGACCCCAAAATGAACTGACTGAACTGTTAACCATACTTGTGGATCCAGACTGAATGAGTGACCATATTGTGGCTGACTCCAAAACGAACTGACTGAACTGCTAACCATACTTGTGGCTCCAGACTGAACGAGTGACCATATAGTGGCTGACTCCAAAACGAACATACTGAACTGCTGACCATACTTGTGGATACAGACTGAACGAGTGACCATATTGTGGCTGACTCCAAAACGAACAGACTGAACTGCTGACCATACATGTGGATCCAGACTGAACGAGTGACCATATTGTGGCTGACTCCAAAAGAAATTAACTGAACTGCTGACCATACTTGTGGATCCAGACTGAACGAGTGACCATAATATGGCTGACTCCAAAACGAACAGACTGAACTGCTAACCATACGTGTGGATCCAGACTGAACGAGTGACCATATTGTGGCTGATTCCAAAAGAAATTGAGAGAATTGCTGACCATACTTGTGGATCCAGACTGAACAAGTTATCATACTGTGGCTGACTCCAAAACGAACAGACTGAACCGCTTGCCATACTTGTGAATCCAGACTGAACGAGTGACCATATTGTGGCTGACTCCAAAAGAAATTGACTGAACTGCTGACCATACTTGTGGATCTAGACTGAACGAGTGCCCTTATTGTGGCTGACTCCAAAAGAACTCTCACCAACTTTGATCCAGACTAACAAGACCCTGACAAATGAACTGCTGACCATACTTGTGGATCCAGACTAACGAGTGACCATATCAAGTGGCAATCCAGACCGTGGCAATCTATTCCGGGGCAATTAATCCGTGCCAATCCGTTCCTAGACCCCATTATTACCTTTCCCCAAAACCATTATTTTTTCCGTTTTTGTCGCGCAATGGAATTTGACTTTGCTTTTTTCATTTCTTCTGTTACGAAACATTGGTTAATTCAAACCAAGCTAAATGACAAAAGTAAGAACATAACAATATAGTAAGAACCGTATGACATTCATAAACTGGCATCAATGTTGTTGAGCTGCTGTTTCTATGTAAGCTTGATTGACATGAACATGAAGTCATCTATCAAACCTTTTCGCTCCAACTAATCCAAGCGCATAGTAGTTCAAGGGCGTATCATATCCCAACTCATTCTAGGGCAACTATGGAAAAATCAAACACTGATGCTCTTCACCTTCTCTTTTCCGTATGTCTTGGTTTCTGTTTCTCCGTATGTGCTTAATTTCAGTGATTGGCAGATGTTAAAGCAGGAGTCCGTATTTGTGGCAGCTGCACCAGTTTTTGCTCCACAATTGTATAGTCTCTACAAAAAGTTTTGGCATCAGGTAGGCGGAGTAATCTTTTGGTGGTCGGAACAGAAAGTAGATACAGATGGGTGCAAGCGAAGTACTGATGGAGCCTAAAGCTGCTTTTGTGAAAATGGCTACTCGACAGCCGGCTGCGCTGCATCAGTTTTTGTACCAGCCTTAAATAGCATTCAAGCGTCAAGTATGCACTCAAGTGTCAAGTATTCAGCTATAAGTCAAATATCTGGTACCTTTGGCAAGTTTAATAGGTTTTTCAAAAACTCGACTGTCTTGAGTGTAAATTCATGGTAAATCTCCTGATAATTGGGTTGAAGCGAGGGAGTGTAGTGACCGTCAGCGCCCACCAACTCTTTTCGACCCGGCTGTACTTATTAAGGGTTATTGCTAGATCTTAAACTTGATAAGGCTCTTGCTCCTCACAGAAAAATCCAATCGCTATGATTCTTCTTCCGTTGAGAAAAAGCATTCTATCTAACAGACCAAAGCTCTATTCCTTTCTCCCCCCCAACACCCCCCACCCCCCCCCTTTTCCAAGGTCCATGGGCCTCATGTGTTAATTCATTCATAATTCATCAGTTAACCTGTTGAGCCATATGCACCAGTGGTGTAGTGGTGTAAACGGTGGACAGCTGGATGAAACTGGCATGTTCAAATCCATCTCATAGTTTCATTTTATTTTTTGTGTATTTTAAGTTGAGAAAATGATTGAGTAAAGCTATATTCTCCCAAAAATCGACTGCCCTGAACATAAGCTAAAGAAAATCACAAGAAATTTATTTTTAGATTCTTTTATAATTGCATTGTATTTTTCATTTTCGAAATTTTTCTTCATTAAATTTTTTAAATAAATTATTTTTTTTATTTTTTTTCAAATATGTTTATCTAATAAAATCTTAACTAAATATGTAACAAACATTATGAAATTTGTATTTATGAATATCATGCTATATTAAAAGTGGATGAAATATCTGGTACCATCGGCTGGCTAAATGTGGGTCTCTATTCTCCAAAATTTGCATTTGCCTCGCCTAAAAAGTCAAGTAAATACAATATTACTAATGGAATCTGCTGCGCGCCAAAAACAAAATGCAACTTTCCAAGCAGCAGCACCTCAAAAACATACACCTGGGACGAAAAGGGCCTGGATGCTAACACTTTGCTACGCTCGTTCGTTCAAATTTTACCATTACCAAAGTACCCTATGTTATAACATAGGACCATTCTGTATCAGGGCATAGACAAGTACTTGTAGTTCATTTGGGCCACCCCATTTTTGAAAATTTCTCAACATTTTCTAAACCAAAAATTAACAATAAATTCGAAAATGGTATTCATTTTTGCGAATATTTAGGTTAAGTACATGAAAAAGGGGATTTTTTTTCGAAAATTGAAAAATTGAGATATTGGTAATCAACGCATTAACAGACCATTTTTCACTTCTGACTCATTATTAAGGCAGATTAAAGGCACAGGCAGGTCAGGGACATCGTAAGCTTTCGATCAATACCCATAATGCTAATACTTGGACAATAAATATTAATCAGTATGCCAATTATTAAACTTAAACTTGCTAAAACTCACATTTTGGCCAATGTTTGACTTACCTTTAAGTATTGAGCTGTTGTTCGCCCGAAATTGATGAGGTTACGTAAAAATGCATGGAGATTAAGAATATGCAATAAAAAAGGGGGGTGACAAAAATAAAGTCCAGCTAATTCCTGCTCCTCACGTAAAACGCCTCTTAAAAATGGAAAAATTGAGTAGAGTGCTTTTTGCCAGCGTATTTTTAGCTGCGGGTACATTTTGCAGGGGTACTTTTAGCCAAGGTAATTTTCGCAAGGGTAATTTTAGTCTAGAATCGATGGAATGAACTGATACTGTTTGGTCGTAGGGTCCTTGGAGGTAGCTGCAATTGTGGTTGCCATTGAAGTGGTAGTAGTTGAGGTGCTGGGTGTTGTTGCTGCTGTGGTAGTAGTGGAGGTAGTAGAGGATGTGTGGTAGGGGCGATATGAGGTAGGCATCCAAGGGCGAAGCAGAGGCCTCGGTCTTTCCCTCGCAACAGCTTGTCCGTTGAAAAGCTGCTGTAATGCTCTTCCCCACTTTCTCTACTAGGTGAGAAGAGGGTATCAATTACCTCAGTGTGGCCAATGAGAGGAGCGAGAGTGGGTGGCGAAGCGGAAAGGTGGAAGAGGAGGCCAGTAGCCAAGGCGTCGTCTAGCCACTTCCCTCTGCTCCCAGTAGTTGTAGTTGAGCGGGAGTTGAGGCAGAGGCTGAGGCAGGGTGGTCCGAGGCTGGCCTCGGTGGGTGGTAGAAGGTGTAGGAGTGCCGAGCACAGAGGGACGGTAGGGGATGGGCTGTTCCTGCTCCAAGGTAATGATGTGAGGCCAGGGGTAGATGTGGGACAGAACTGGCACCCTGCTCATGTTGCTCTGATGCTGGTAGATGGTGAATTAATGCTGTGTATAGACCTGGAACAGATAGAGTCAGTAAAAAGGCTCAATGAAAGGAGTTAGAAGGCAAAAGCAGAAGGCAATAGTTGAGGTAGAGTAGGGGTAGTGATGGTAGAGCGTGCAGCTAGACGTCGTTGGTACTCCAGAATACGCCGTTGGCTGTCTCTCTGGCGTGCCTCTTTAGCTTGGCGCTCCACCTCTCTGGCGCGCTCCGTGGCCTGTTGCTCAGCCAGTATTCTCCGCTGCTCCACCCGACGCCTGCAAGGAGCTCCTTCAACTCTTGCAGGGAAAGGGGGGGAGGGAATGGGAACCATCGCTTATCAGGTGTCGGCTGCTGGGGTACATTTTCACGGTGTCGATGGTCGGGAGGAGGGAGGAGAGCTTGCTGGCGAGTGCCGGTGTCTGGGTGGAAGGAGGAGGGACGCGCAGGCATCAGGACATCCTTAGATACCACAATATCATTAATTCAAAATAACAGCTATTGTTCATTCTGCATTCGCTTTTGTACTTGCTTATCTGCTGTTGGTACACTTTTTAATAAAACATTTGTCAAAAGTGCCTTGCCTTGAGATGCCTTGGACAAAGACCATTTTATAGCAATTGCAAACTTTAATGGCTAAGAGCGTTTGATATGCGAGAAAGAGGTACAGAGCTCATCCGAAGAGACTACAGACGATTCAATCAGAGTTGTCATTTGCATACGATTCTGATTCACCGGTTTCACTGTAGAGCGAATGCAGA